>JAVSCE010014701.1:0-43070 GCA_032199065.1 Smutsia gigantea | reverse complement strand
TAGGTTTATTCTTAGGTATTTTATTCTTTTTGATGCAATTGGGAATGGAATTGTTTTTCTGTTTTCTCTTTCTGCTAGTTCATTGCTAGTGTATAGGAATGCAACAGTCTTGTGTATTAATTTTGTATACTGAACTTTGCTGAATTCAGATATTAGTTCTAGTAGTTTAGGAGTGGATTCTTTAGGGTTTTTTAAGTACAATATCATGTCATCTGCAAACAGGGACTGTTTAACTTCTTCCTTGCCAATCTGGATGCCTTTTATTTCTTTTTGTTGTCTGATTGCTGTGGCTAGGACCTCCAGTACTATGTTGAATAAAAGTGGGGAGAGTGGGCATCCTTGTCTTGTTCCTGATCTTAAAGGAAAGACTTTCAGCTTCTCGCTGTTAAGTATGATGTTGGATGTGGGTTTGTCATATATGGCCTTTATTATGTTGAGGTACGTGCACTCTATACCCATTTTTTTGAGAGTTTTTATCAGGAATGGTTGTTGAATTTTGTCAAATTCTTTTTCAGCATCTATGGAGATGATCATGTGGTTTTTGTCCTTCTTTTTGTTGATGTGGGTGATGTTGATGGATTTTCGAATATTGTAACATCCTTGCATCCCTGGAATAAATCCTACTTGATCATGGTGGATGATCTTTTTGATATATTTTTGAATTCGGTTTGCTAATATTTTGTTGAGTATTTTTGCATCTATGTTCATCAGGGATATTAGTCTGTAATTTTATTTTTTTGTGCTGTCTTTGCCTGGTTTTGGTATTAGAGTGATGCTGGCGTCATAGAATGAGTTAGGAAGTATTCCCTCTTCTACTTTTGGGAAAACTTTCAGGAGGATTTTTATTGGGTCTTCACTAAATGTTTGATAAAATTCATCAGTAAAGCCATCGGACCCTTGTATTTTGTTCTTAGGTAGTTTTTTGATTACCAGTTCATTTTTGTTGCTGGTAATTATTCTGTTCAGATTTTCTGTTTCTTTCTGCATCAGCATTGGAAAGTTTTATTTTTCTAGAAAGTTGTTCATTATCCAGTTTGTTAGCACATAATTTTTCATAGTGTTCTCTAATTATTCTTTGTATATCTGTGGTGTCCGTAGTGATTTTTGCTTTCTCATTTCTGATTCTGTTTTTGTGGGTAGGCTCTCTTTTTTTCTTGATAAATCTGGCTAGGTGTATATCTATTTTGTTTATTTTCTTGAAGAACCTATTCTTGCTTTCAGTGATTCTATTTTTTTATTCTTCTCGATTTTATTTATTTCTGCTCTAATATTTATTATGTCCCTCCTTCTACTGACTTTGGGCCTCATTTGTTCTTCTTTCTCAAGTTTTGTTAATTGTGAGTTTAGACGGTTCAAATGAGATTGTTCTTCTTTCCTGATGTAGGCCTATATTGCAATATACTTTCCTTTTAGCACTGCCTTCACTGTGTCCCATAGATGTGGTGTTGAATTATTGTTGTCATTTGTCTCCATATATTGCTTTTTATTTGGTCATTGATCCATTGGTTGTTTAGGAGCATGTTGTGAATCCTCGATGTGTTTGTGGGATTTTTCATTTTCTTCGCATAATTTATTTCTAGTTTCATACCTTTGTGGTCTGAGAAACTGGTTGGTACAATTTCAATCTTTTTGAATTTACCGAGACTCTTTTTGTGGCCTAGCATATGATCTGTTCTTGAAAATGTACCATGTGCACTTGAGAAGAATGTGTATTATGCTGATTTTGTGTGTAGAGTTCTGTAGATGTCTGTTAGGTCCATCTGTTCTAATGTTTTGTTCAGTGTCTCTGTCTCCTTCCTTATTTTCTGTCTGGTTGACTGTCCTTTGGAGTGAGTGGAGTGTTGGAGTCTCCTAGAATGAATGCATTGTATTCTATTTCCCCTTTTAATTCTGTTAGTATTTGTTTCACATATTTAGGTGCTCCTGTGTTGGGTGCATAGATATTTATAATGGTTATACCTTCTTGTTGGATTGACCCCTTTATCATTATGTAATGTCCTTTGTCTCTTAAGACTTTCTTTCTCTTGAAGTCCATTTTGTCTGAGACAAGTACTGCAACTCCTGCTTTTTTCTCTCTATGAGTCACATGAAATATCTTTTTCCATCCCTTCACTTTTAGTCTGTGTATGTCTTTGGGTTTAAAGTGAGTCTCTTGTAGGGAGCATATAGTTGGGTCTTGTTTTTTTACCCAGTCAGTGACTGTATGTCTGTTAATTGGTGAATTTAGGGTGATTATTGATAGGTATGTACTTAGGCTTTAGATTCGTGGTTACCAAAGGTTCAGGGTTAACTTCCTTACTATCTAAGAGTCTAACTTAACTCATTAAGTATGGTACTACAAACATACTGTAAAGGTTCTTTTTTCTCCTCCCTTTTCTTCGTCCTCCATTCTTTATATATTAAGTATCATATAATGTACTCTTTGTCTATCCCTTGACTGACTTTTGGGTTAGTTTATTTAATTTTGCATTTGCCTAGTAATTAACTGTTTTACTTTCTTTACTGTGGTTTTATTACCTCTGGTGACAGCTATTAAACATTAGAAACACTTCCTTCTATAGCAGTCCCTCCAAAATACACTGTAGAGACAGTTTGCGGTAGGTAAATTCTCTCAGCTTTTGCTTATCTGGAAATTGCTTAATCCCTCCTTCAAATTTAAATGATAATCTTGAATTTTAGAATTATTTGTTCCAGTTCGTTGAAGAAAGCTTTTGGTATTTTGATAGGGATTGAGTTGAATCTGTAGATTGCTTTAGGTAGTATAGCTATTTTGACAATATTTATTCTTCCTAGCCAAGAGCATGGGATGCATTTCCATTTGTTAGTGTCCTCTTTAATTTCTCTTAGGAGTGTCTTGTAGGTTTCAGGGTACAGGTCTTTTACTTCTTCCGTTAGGTTTATTCCTAGGTATTTTATTCTTTTTGATGCAGTTGTGAATGGAATTGTTTTTCTGATTTCTCTTTCTGTTAGTTCATCATTAGTGTACAGGAAAGCAACAGATTTCTGTGTGTTAATTTTGTATCCTGCAACTTTGCTGAATTCAGATATTAGTTCTAGTAGTTTTGGAGTGTAGTCTTTAGGGTATTTTATGTACAATATCATGTCATCTGTAAATAGTGACAATTTGACTTCTTCTTTAACAATCTGGATGCCTTGTATGTCTTTGTTTTGTCTGATTGCTGTGGCTAGGACCTCCAGTACTATGTTGAATAACAGTGGAGAGAGTGGGCATCCCTGTCTTGTTCCCGATCTTAGATGAAAAGCTTTCAGCTTCTCACCATTAAGTATGATGTTAGCTGTGGGTTTGTCATATATGGCCTTTATGATGTTGAGGTACTTGCCGTCTATACCCATTTTCTTGAGAGTTTTTATCATGAATGGATGCTGAATTTTGTCAAATGCTTTTTCAGCATCTATGGTGATGATAATGTGGTTTTTGTTCTTCTTTCTGTTGATGTGGTGGATGATGTTGATGGATTTTCGAATGTTGTACCATCCTTGCATCCCTGGGATGAATCCCACTTGATCCTGGTGTATGATCCTCTTGATGTATTTTTGAATTCGGTTTTGAATATTTTGTTGAGCATTTTTGCATCTATGTTCATCAGGGATATTGGTCTGTAGTTTTCTTTTTTGGTGAGTTCTTTGCCAGGTTTTGGTATTAGAGTGATGCTGGCTTCATAGAATGAGTTTGGAAGTACACCCTCCTCTTCTATTTTTTGGAAAACTTTAAGGAGAATGGGTATTATTTCTTCTCTATATGTCTGGTAGAATTCAGCGGTGAATCCATCAGGTCCGGGGGTTTTGTTCTTGGGTAGTTTTTTGATTACTGATTCAATTACGTTGCTGGTGATTGGTCTGTTTAGTTTTTCTGTTTCTTCCTTGGTCAGTCTTGGAAGGTTGTATTTTTCTAAGAAGTTGTCCATTTCTTCTAGGTTTTCCAGCTTGTTAGCATATAGATTCTCATAATATTCTCTTATGATTCTTTGTATTTCTGTGGGGTCTGTCGTGATTTTCCTTTCTCATTTCTGATTGTGTTTATGTGTGTAGATTCTCTTTTTCTCTTAATGAGTCTGGCTAGGGGTTTATCTATTTTGTTGATTTTTTCAAAGAACCAGCTCTTGGTTTTATTGTTTTTTTCTATTGTTTTATTCTTCTCAATTTTATTTATTTCTTCTCTAATCTTTATTATGTCCCTCCTTCTGGTGACTTTGGGCCTCATTTGTTCTTCTTTTTCCAATTTCAGTAATTGTGTCTTTAGACTATTCATTTGGGAATGTTCTTCCTTCTTTAAATAGGCCTGGATTGCAATATACTTTCCTCTTAGAACTGCCTTTGCTGCGTCCCACCGAATTTGTGGCTTTGTGTTGTTGTTGTCATTAGTCTCCATATATTCTTTGATTTCTGTTTTGATTTGGTCGTTAACCCATTGATTAATTAGGAGAATGTTGTTAGGTCTCCATTTATTTGTGAGCCTTTTTGATTTCTTTCTAAAATTTATTTCTAGTTTTATACCTTGGTGATCTGAGAAGTTGTTTGGTAGGGTTTCAATATTTTTGAATTTACTGAGGTTCTTTTTGTGGCCTAGTATGTGGTCTATTCTGGCAAATGTTCCATGTGCACTTGAGAAGAATGTTTATCCTGTTTCTTTTGGGTGTAGAGTTCTGTAGATGTCTGTTAGGTCCATCTGTTCTAGTGTGTTGTTCAGTGCCTCTGTGTCTTTACTTATTTTCTGTCTGGTTGATCTATCCTTTGGAGTGAGTGGTGTGTTGAAGTCTCCTAAAATGAATGCATTGCTGTCTATTTCCTCCTTTTATTTTGTTAGTATTTGTTCCACATATGCTGACGCTCCTGTGTTGGGTGCATATATATTTATAACGGTTATATCTTTTTGTTGGTCTGACCCCTTAATCATTATGTAATGTCCTTCTTTATCTCTTGCTACTTTCTTCGTTTTGAAGTCTATTTTGTCTGATACAAGTACTGCAACACCTGCGTTTTTCTCTTTGTTGTTTGCATGAAATATCTTTTTCCATCCCTTCACTTTTAGTCTGTGTATGTCTTTGCATTTAAAGTGAGTCTCTTGAAGGCAGCATATGGATGGGTCTTGTTTTTTTATCCATTCAGTGACTGTAAGTCTTTTGACTGGTGCATTCAGTCCATTTACATTTAGGGTGATTATGGATAGGTATGTACTTATTGCCACTGCAGGCTTCAGATTCGTGGTTACCAAAGGTTCAAGGTTAACTTCCCTACTATCTAAAAGTCTAACAGCTCACTTAATATGCTATTACAAACACAATGTAAGGGTTATTTTTTTGTTTGTTTGTTTCCTCCTTTTTCTTTCTACTCCATTCTTTATATATTAGGTATCATATTCTGTACTGTTTGTCTATCCCTTGATTGACTTTGGGCATAGTTAATTTAATTTTGCATTTGCTTAGTAATTAGCTGTTCTATTTTCTTTAATGTGGTTTTATTACCTCTGGTGATAGCTATTAAACCATAGGAACACTTCCATCTATAGCAGTGCCTCCAAAATACACTGTAGAGATGGTTTGTGGGAGGCAAATTCTCTCAGCTTTTGCTTATCTGGGAATTGTTTAATCCCTCCTTCAAATTTAAATGATAATCTTGCTGGATAAAGTAATCTTGGTTCAAGGCCCTTCTGCTTCATTGCATTAAATATATCATGCCACTCCCTTATGGCCTGTAAGGTTTCTGCTGAGAAGTCTGATGATAGCCTGATGGGTTTTCCTTTGTATGTGATCTTATTTCTCTCTCTGGCTGCTTTTAATAGTCTGTCCTTGTCCTTGATGTTTGCCATTTTAATTAGTATATGTCTTGCTGTTGTCTTCCTTGGGTACCTTTTGTTGGGAGATTTGTGCACCTCCATGGCCTGAGAGACTATCTCCTTCCCCAGATTGGGGAAGTTTTCAGCAATCACCTCCTCAAAGACACTTTCTATCCCTTTTTCTCTCTCTTCTTCTTCTGGTACCCGTATAATGCGAATATTATTCCGTTTGGATTGGTCACACAGTTCTCTCAATATTCTTTCATTCTTAGAGATTCTATTTTCTCTCAGTGCCTCAGCTTCTTTGTATTCCTCTTCTCTAGTTTCTATTTCATTTATTGTCTCCTCTACCATATCCAATCCGCTTTTAATACCATCCATTGTGTTCTTCAATGATTGGATCTCCAACCGGAATTCATTCCTGAGTTTTTGAATATCTTTCCTTACCTCCATGACCATGTTAATGATTTTTATTTTGAACTCCCTTTCAGGGAGAGTCATAAGGTCCATATCATTTAAATCTTTCTCAGGAGTTGTATTCATAATTTTAGTCTGGACCAGGTTCCTTCTAGTGCCCAGAAGCTCTACTCTCTGGAGCTGCTCAGCCCCTGAAGCAATGCAGGGATTGTAGGGGAGTGGTATTGGTGCCTGGGGGGAGGAAAGATCTGTTTCCTGCTTCCTGGCTGCTATGCCTGACTCCATTGCCTGAACCAGTGGGCTGAGCACAAAGGTATAAGCCTCTGTGGTTTGCATTTTTAGTTACTGTAGACAGATCTTCCTTCTGTCTGGTGTAACACCAGGGAAGGATTTCCCAGTTTGCAAGCCCGGTGAGGCTGGCCAGGAGAAAGGCACACTAGTCTGCCTGTCACAGAAGGGGTACTTGGAGCTGTGTAGGCAGCCAGGGAGCTGGAGCACCTGAATATCGTGAAAGCTCCCAACCTGCTAGGCAGAATACACCCAATTTTGTCTACCTGTCCTTTCTCCTGAGTAGTAAGCTCTGTGCAATCCTTGCCCCTTTAGCAGCTCTCTTGCTAAGGGCTTCTTTGTTAGGAAGTCTCTCAGACTGCCCGCCTTTCTTTTGTCCCCAAGCAGCTGGGTATGGATCCCTGCTATCACAAGCAGCTGGAATCTTAGTCTCTCCAGGAATTCTGCCTGTCTTAGCTTTCCAACCCCCTAATTACAAGAGTATCATGCAAGCACCATGAAATGTAGGTTTGTGCTCCCAGAGCAGATCTCCAGAGTTAGGTATTCAGCAGTCCCACATCTCCACTCCCTCCCTGCTCAGTTCCTATTCCTCCTGCCAGTGAGCTGGGGTGGGGGAAGGGCTTGGATCCCACAGGACCACAGCTTTAGTATGTTACCCTTTTCTGTGAGGGCTGCTCTTGTCTCCAGGTGTATGAAGTTTGTTGCCGTCCTCTTTCCCTTTGCTCTTTCAATAGTAGTTGTAGTAGCTCTATTTTCCTATTATATGAGGTTTTAGGAGGAAGCCTCTGTCTCACCTCTCACACTGCCATCTTTAATCCAATCCATGAGCATGTTTATAATTTTTATTTTGAAATCTATTTCAGGAAAATTCATGAGGTCAGTTTCATTTGACTCTTTCTCAGGTGTATGTATGATTTTGCTTTGAACCAGGTTCCTTTGACATTTCATATTTGTATGTGGCTCCCTCTAGTGCCCAGAAGCTCTACTCTCTGGAGCTGCTCAGCCCCTGGAGCAATGTCAGGGGTTGCAGCGGAGCAGTGTTGCTTCCTGGGGGGAGGAAAGAGATGTTTACTGCTATGCCTGTCTCTACTGCCAGAAGCAGTGGGCCAAGCACACAAGTATAAGCCTCTATGCTTTGTGTTGGTAGCTGCTGTAGGCAGGGCTTCCCTCTGGCTGGCCTAACGCCAGGGCATGTTTTGCTGGTGCCAGCCAGATGCAGACTAGCCAGGAGGAAGTTGCAGCAGGCTGCTTATCATGGAGGAGGGCCTTGGAGCTGTGTAGCCAGCCAGGGGGCTGGAGCGTCTGAAGATCGTGAAATTTCCCAACCTGCTGGGCAAAGTGCACTCCGACAATTTTGTGTACCTGTCCTTTCTCCTGAGCAGTAAACTCTGTGCAATCCCTCTCGCTGTAAGGACTCTCTCAGAGTGCCTGCCTTTCTTTTGTCCCAGAGCAGCCGGATATGGATCCCCGTTTTCCACAAGTGGCTGAAATCTTAGTTTATCCAGGTGTTCTGCCTATCTTAGCTTTCCAACCACCTTAATCGCCAGAGCACCCTGCAGTGTAAGTTTGTGCTCACAGAGCAAATCTCCAGAGCTAGGTGTTCTGCAGTCCCAGGCCTCCAGTCCTTCCCTGCTCCGTTTCTCTTCCTTCCACCAGTGAGCTGGAGTGTGGGAAGGGCTTGGGTCCTGCTGAGTCATGACTTTGGTATGTTACCCTGCATAGTGATGTCTATTCTTTTCTCCAGGTGTATGCAGTCTGGCACAGCCCTCTTTCCTGTTGCTCTTTCAGGATTAGTTGTATTAATTATATTTTCGTATTATATGCGGTTTTAGGAGGAGGCATCTGTCTCACCTCTCATGCCGCCATCTTTAATCCTCCATTATTTCTTATAACTGCCTGTGAATCTATAATGAGCTCAAAATAAAAAGATTTAATTTAAAAGGGAGGGGGATGATGGTTATCCTGAGTATATATCCAAGAGCAGTGAGTGCTTCTGTCCACCAGAAGACAGCAGTACTATTTGCAATAGCTCCAATTTGGAAACAACCTAAATATCAACTAGAGAATGTACAAAACTATAGTATATTCATACAATGGTAAATTGTTCAACAATAGAAATAAACTACTGATTAATACAATATGGATAAATCTTGGCATTACATTGTACAAAAAAGGGCAGAGGTAAAACATTGTACAATTCCATTTATATGAAGTTCTAGAGTGGGCATGGTTGTGGAGAGTTGGGTGGGAAGAATTGACTGGGAAGGGGCATAATGAAACATTCTGGGGTCATGGAAATATTCTTGTTTTCGGTTGTGGTTATGGGGTATTAACAAAAATTCATTGAGGTCTATGTGAATTAAACTAAAAGAAAGAAAAAGTTGGGCTCCTTTCCTGCAAAAGTTTGAAAACTTCTAGAACAATGGTTCTCAAATTTTAGCGATCAGAATCACTTCACAGGCTTCTAAAAGTGTTCCACTTCCAAAGTTTCTGATTTCTTAGGTCTGAAGTGGAACCTGAGAATTTACCTAGAATGTGTCAAGAGTAGACCAACATTTTCTTGGTACAGGTGGAGTCCTATAGAGAAAAGGGACTTTGTCTAAGGTCACACAAGCACTTGGGCAGATATAGGCCTAGAACTTGTCTCCTGACTTTTCTGTGGGCCTTCAACATCTGAATCAGGCCTCTACCATCTAGGAGTAGTGCTCCACTGCCTGCTTTCCTGGACCCCTTAATTATAATGTCTGATCAGTAAGGGACCAGAGAGATTCCTGGATCCAATCCTTTCTCCCTATTTTATAGTATGGGAAACTGAGGCCCAAGAATCAAAGATACTTGTCCAGTCACAGTAGCAGGACTTGGACTGTCTCCTGCCTCTGCCTCAGTCCTGTACTCAGTCTGCCCCTGTAAGGGTGCCTCTCTTACTGTCTCAGTTGCTTTGTGTCCAGTCTTATTCCTAGACAAAGCTCTCCCTCCCACAGTAACACATCTGCACAGGTGATGTTTCTTATAGCCTTTAGTTGAGATTTTAAGGAAACATGCTGTGCTACACTACACCTAGGTCCCTTTCTAGAGCTGCAATGGAAGGCTCCAAATCTGTTACTTTCTGAGAACATCCATTGCATTCCTTAGCTTAGGGAGCATTCATGGCTCTTAACAATTTGACTTGTCTTATTTCCCACTATTCATAACCTATCTTTTCCCCACACTTTACATTCCAGGCAAAGGAAACCCTTGACAACCCCTCAACATCTCAGACTTGCTCATGACTACATACCTTCAAGGTAATGTTTACTAATTACTTTACTGTGAGCCAGACACTGTTCAGTGTGCTTTACAGTTGTTACCTCATGTTTCCTTCACAATGTCTCTGAGGCAAGGGCATTTATTTCAGATGAGGAAACTATAGCACAGAGAGGATAAGTAACTTGCTGTGGATGAAGTGAAGGTTTCTGTGGCCAGGATTCTCACTTGGCCCTGGTTGGCTAGCTCACTACACACGTGTGGGCAATACATTGTTATTGACTCTATATAAAGAGCTCCACCCAGTGCTCTGGGCAACATGGTGGCATGGCTGCAAGGCTGCAGGAGAACGGGGCAGAGGCTGCAGTGGTGGCAGCGCCAAGGACAGAGACTGAGACAGCTGTGTGGGTAGAGAGGCCCAGAGGTGGAGACCAGCTTGATATGTGGAGACTTGGTCTGAGTGGACAGGATTCTAGGGATTGACCTGCCAATGTGGAAATAAAGTTGTGTATAAACCTTTCACCCCACGAACCTTCTACTGTCATTTTTTTGGTCACATTGAATCCATAGTGAACTTGCCTGGGGCTGAAACCCATTGGCAAGACACTTGCCCAAGGTCACAGAGCTAGGAGAGACAGAGGCAAGATTTCAATGTTTCTTAGAGCCTTAAACTCAGAATCTCTAACAAGCAAATATATTTTCTCTATTCTCACCCCACTCTGCTCATTCTCTTTAGCCCCTCTGTGGATAAAATGAGAGTTCCTATGGCCAGGATTCTCACCTGGCCCTGGTTGATTAGCTCACTGCACACCTGTGGGCAATACATAGCTATTGACTCTATATAAAGAGCTCCACCCAGTGCTGTGGGTACGACACGGTGGCATGGCTGCAAGGCTGCAGGAGAGCAGAGCAGAGGACAGAGGCCCAGAGGATGGCTGTGCAGGACAACTGTGCAGAGATACCCAGAGAACAGCTGTGTGGGACAACTGTGCAGACAGAGGAGCCCAGAGGCAGAGACCGGCTTGCTGCATACGGACTCACTCTGAGTGAACGGAGTTTTAGTGACTGACCTGCCACCTGGAAATATAGTTGGGTATAACCCTTTCACCCCAAGAACAGTTTTGCTGTCAATTTCTTTGGTCATACTGAATCTATAGCGAACTTGCCTGGGGCTGAATCCCATTGGCAAGACACCCTCCCTCACTTCATGGCACCACTATCTACTAATTTCCCCCAAATAAGAATCTGGATATTTTTCCTTAATAATTCCTTCTCATCTGACCCTGTCCCTGTTCCCAATCCTCCTGCCATCTTTTTAGCTTCCTACATAGCTTTTTAATGCCACATCTACTTTATTCCTCCTATGCTGCTGGGACCATTGCCATGGCCTCCTCACTAGATCTTCTCTGGTCTCTTTCTGCCTTGATGCCAGTCACCTGCCAGAAACTCCTATCCCCTTCTCATCATGTTTTCTCAGCTTCTACCAGTTTGGCCCTGGTCCTTATTTCTTTTCCTTTAATATCAAAAGCTCCTTCCAAAATCAGTGCCTTTAACTGTTGTCTTGCCAATGGATTTCAGCCCCGGGCAACTTCACTGTGGATTCAGTGAGACCGAGGAATGACAATGGAATGTTATTGGGGTGAAAGGGTTTATTAGTCAGCTTGTTCTCCCAGCAATAGGTCGAGTACTAGAATTATATCTTCAACAGTCTTCAAGTCTGTAATCCTCCTTCATCTCTTCCTCTGGGCCTCTCTGCCCCCCACAGTCATTTCACTCTCTGTCCTTAGCTCTGCCACTACTCCAGTCTTTGCTCTTCTGCAGGCATGCAGCCATCCAGAGCACTGGGAAGAGCTCTCTATATAGAGTCAATAACCATGTATTGCCCACACGTGTGTAGTGACCAAGCCAACCAAGGCCAGGTGAGAATCCTGGTCATAGGAATCTTCACTTTCTCCACAACTGTTCTACTGTCTGGAATGCTATGCCTAGAGAACTTACCATGGCTGTCTCCTCATCATTTCAGGTCCCAACTCAGACCTTTTCTGACTTTCCTATCTAATGTAGTCCCCACATTCCAACATTCACATATATACTGTCTTGCCAATGGGTTTCAGCCCTGAGCAAGGTCGCTATGGATTCAATGTGGTTAAAGAAATGACAGTAGAACGTTCTTGGGGAAAAAGGGTTTATTACCCGGCTTGTTCTGCCAGTGGTAGGTCGAGCACTAGTGTCTCTGCCTCTGTGCAGAGCACTGGGCTGAGCTCTCTGTATGATGCAACAATTGCTTATCGCCAATGGGGGTGGAAGCAGTAGCCTAGCAACAGGCCAGTTACATCATCAAATGTTTTACGTTCAGTGAGGATCCTGGCCATAGGAACCCCAAATTCCCCACACTCCACGCCTCCAGGATTCTTGCCTTACAATCTACATGCTTTCAATCTTCTGCAATGGTCCTTCTGTGAGAAAGCTGTAGCACTGTAACCAGATTCCACAACAGCAACAGAGGATAACAACAATTTAGAGATAATAACAAAAATTAAGATACAACAAGATTTTGATACAGGTAACAAAAATTATAATAATCCTCAAGCCAGAGGAGGTTCCTAATAACAAAAATTATAATAATCCTCAAGCCAAAGGAAGTTCCCAATCGACAAAAGACCTTAGGGGCGATAGACACATGTTTTAATGATACCAACATAGGCAAATCTTGTCCATCAGGTAGTATGCATGCAAGAGAGTGGTCCTGTGATAGGACTGTAACAACAACGGGGTCCTTTCCAGGTCTAATATACCATACTTTTACTCCTCTCCCTGTGGGGTTACTGAAGAGTCTATATATAGTGCTACTGGAGGTGCATGCACTGGCCATAATGATAAAACAAAACTCCCCGGTAAGATGCTCCTACCTTCTGCCATTTGGGATATACTACTGTGATATTTTGGGGACACTCTGTTGTTATTCCAGGAATACACAGAAGGCAAGCTTCCAGGCCTTGCCCCCAAGGTGCCAGGAGAGCCAGCCATCGTTGGTCCATGTGTCAAAAGGTCCAAGGACATATCCACTCAATGGAGTATCCAGGGTTTAGTGCAGTAAGATATTTTTCTGGTGACCTACCCTCAGCTTCAGCGATTCTTCCTTGGTTTGTATTTGCAATTGTATAGGGGAAGCAGCAATATGTATTAACATGTCTACGGGGCTCAGGGCTCCCTTTCGGGGTTTCTCGTTCAAACGCCGTAGCACTGTCCATAAGCAGAATGACCATTCTCACAGACTATTGTTATCTGACTTTAGTCTGGATTTTAACAAGCCATTTTGCCTCTCTATCACACTTGCTGTGATAGGATTGTATGGCACATGAAACTTCACTTTGATTCCCAACTGTTGCACCCATTCTTGCATTGCCTGTTCAGTAAAATGGGTGCCCTGGTCACCCTCAATTACCTGTGGTTGGCCATAGGCAGCAAATAGATATGTCAGGCCTCTTTTGGTTGTCTGCTGGTCTGCACAACATGTAGGAAAAGCAACCAGAAGTCCAGTAGCTGTGTCCACAGAAGTCGTAGCATACCGATATCCTTCTGACACAGGTAGAGACCCAATATAGTCTATCTGCCACCTGACGAGGTGTAACGGCCCCTTAGCTATTGTCCCATGTTGCTGTGGAACTCGGTATAAGTCCATTTTAGAGCATAGGACACACTCCTGCCAGGCTCTGCTAACGTTTTCAAAGGTCAAAGGCAAGCCCCACTGATGGGCTACAGCCCACATTGTCTTTTGCTCCACATGAAACAAACACTGATGTAACCACTGGGCTGTATCAGAGGCAGGCTTTCCTTCTAGCCAACATATCTGGGCCAATTTATCTGCTTCATCATTTGCTGGGGATGCCAGTGACAAATGACCTGTCACATGATATACAGTAACTGTTTTAGTCTGACCAGAAGCCCATAAGTCTTGCCAAAATTCTTGCCCCCAAAGAGATTGGTAACCAGCCAGCCAGTAGGCATGGTATTATGTTGGTAGCCATAGAGTCAAGCCCTGATAGACAGCCCAGCTGTCAGTGTAGACAACTAAAATGGAGGGCTCCTGGCTGATCACAAGCCACAATGCCTGCAACTCTGCCCACTGGCTGCTCTTCCCCTCACCATCTTCCATCCATATTGTCTCAATCTTAGGATGGAAAGCTATGGCCCTCCATTTTAGGGGCTGCTCATGGCTGAAGCTGTCTGTGTACCATGCATCTTTGGGTATAGGTGCTCTTCCCTCCCAATAAGGACTCTATGACTAATGGTTCAAAATAAATTCTTCCTGATTTTCACTAGTATATGTCACCAGCCCCAATAAGCATTGGAGTTCTTCACTCAAGGGGCTGCAAGAGAGGGTGGTACACTGCTGTAGGTAAGCACCCCACTTGGCCAGTGCAGGCATTTGTGCCATACCACTTCTTGGCTTTTGGGTCTAGTCTCATACCCACCCAAGATGGGATATGTGGTTATTACCTTTATCAAGACCATTCCAGTGATGCGTTCTGCAGCCAGGAGGGTGTGGTACACAGCAGCCAGTTGTTTTTCTATCAAAGTGTATCATACCTCTGCCCCTTTCCAGAGTTGTGACCAGAGTCCAATAGGTTGGCAAATTCATTCAAGCTGCTGCCAGAGACCCCAGCCATAACTATCTTGTCACATGAAGTTTCAGCTCACAGGGCTTTGATGGGTCTATCACACTCAAGGCCTGCACAGCCTTCACTGCCTGTTTTGCTGTAGTAAAGGCAGATGCACATGTCTCATCCCAGTCCCACCTGATGCCCTTTCATACCAACAGGTATAAGGGCTTCAGAATTTGTGCCAAGTGCAGGATAAACACTCTCCAATAGCCTAGAAGACCCAGAAACTCCTGTAGCAATGCTATGGTTGTAGGGGTAGGAAAGGCCTGGAATTTATCTATACTGCTTCTGGTAACACTTTGGTAACCCGACCAGATGACCTCCAAGAATTTGATAGACAAACCAGGTCCCTGAACCTTGGTACTATTCACAGCCCATTATTTCTCCTATAGATGTTGCAGTAGTCTAGGTGCTGCACCTTCTAGATATGATAGAGAATCAGACATGAGCATGACATCATCAATATAGTGATATAGCCACATCATTGGTAGTTTCTCCTATGTAGGCAAGTCCTGGGCTACAAGTCCATGACAGATGGTAGGGCTGTGGAGGAATCCCTGAGAAAGGAAGGTGAAAGTCCATTGCTGTCCTTCTCATGTGAAGGCAAACTGTTCTTGACTTTCCTGCTCAATGTTGATGGAAAAGAAGGCATTAGCAAGATCTACCACATAATGGTGTGTTCGTAGTTCATGGCTGAGGACACCCATCAGGTCTCCAATAGAGGGGATAGCAGCATGCATAGGGGCATGATGGTATTCAATCTTGTAATCCACTGTAATATGCAAGGAGCCATCTGGCTTTTTTACTGGCTGCACTGAAGAATTGAAAGGAATATGGGTAGACTTTATAATACCCATTTTTTTCCAGTTTCTGGAGGGTTTATCCAATTTCTTTATGCCCTCGAGGCAGTTTGTATTGTTTCGTATTAGTCACCTGCTAAGGCACAGGCAAAGCTATGGGTGGGTGACTGGCATGTCCCTTCAGAATTGCTTCACCACATGTACTCTCAGTCTAAACTCACCTGCAGTAGTCTGCAACCATAGACCCTGCAGGATATAAATCTCCAAAACATACTCAGTGATTGGAGAGATATACACAGTATACTCTTGGGGGTAGACGCCCTATTCCCAAAGGGATTTGGGCTTGTTTCTCTCTGATAGCCTAACCCCCGTATCATCTATGATAGTGAAGGTCCCAGGAAACCGCTCAGGGTTACTATAAATCAGTGAACATTCAGCCCCTGTGTCCACCAGAGCCAGGACACGTTGTATGTTCACTGGGGACCAGTGGGTAGCTATTTCAACATGTGGCCTCCGGTCCCCCCTCGTGCCTCAGGGCAGGTACCTCTACCTTCCCCTCAGTCAAACCACATTCCCCAATCATCTTCCTGTGTGGGCTCAAGTGAGGTTGGCTCACTCTCCTGCAGGAAGTCTTGCAACACAGAGGCTGGGCTTGTGGCTCTGTCTCTGACCTCTGCCTCTTTGGTCTTAATGGCTTGAACTGCTGCTCTGGTTTCAGTTGTTGCCATAGCTCCAGTAAGACCCTATTTGACTCCCCATCTAATTTCCTTCAGTCTGCTCCTGTCCGTATTAAATTAACCCTCATCTGGGTCCTTGTAACCTTCATGGGGCCCTGTAAATTCTTCTTGTGAGTATCAGACCTTATTTCTTTCCATGTTCTCATTGATTCAGCCTCTCCTAAGTCTGCTGCTGAATGGGTCACCTACCTTATGGGCTGCCCTAATTGAGGGGAAAGAATGGCCACTAGAGACCCAAAGAGGGAAGTGGGAACCATTTGAAACACAGTATTTCGCATCCCTGTAGTGAAAGGGTCCTCATCTGGGCCATGATTCTCTGGACTGTAGGTGGCATTTCTTTTTTTTTTTTACTTTATTTTTTCTAATTTTTATTGTTTTATATATACAATTTATTTTATTATCATTAATTTACAATTACATGTGCAATATTACGGTTATTAAACTACCCCTTCATCAGGTCCCCCCTACCAACCCCATTACAGTCACTGTCCATCAGCGTAGTGAGATGCTATAGAATCACTACTTGTCTTCTCTGAGTTGTACTGCCCTCCCTGTGCCCCCCCAACATTACATCTGCTAATCGTAATGCCCCTTTTTCCCTCTTATCCCTCACTTCCCGCCCATTTTCCCCAGTCCCTTTCCCTTTGGTAACTATTAGTCCGTTCTTGGGTTCTGTGAGTCTGCTGCTGTTTTGTTCCTTCAGTATTTTTTCTTTGTTCTTATACTCCACATATGAGTGAAATCACTTGATACTTGTCTTTTTCAGCTTGGCTTATTTCACTGAGCATAATACCCTCTAGCTCCATCCAAGTTGTTGCAAATGGTAGGATTTGTTTTCTTCTTATGGCTGAATAATATTCCATTGTGTATATGTACCACATCTTCATTATCCATTCATCTACTGATGGACACTTAGGTTGCTTCCATTTCTTGGCTATTGTAAATAGTGCTGCAATAAACATAGGGGTGCATCTGTCCTTTCAAATTGGGCTGCTGCATTCTTAGGGTAAATTCCTAGGAGTGGAATTCCTGGGTCAAATGGTATTTCTATTTTGAGTTTTCTGAGGAACCTCCATACTGCTTTCCACAATGGTTGAACTAATTTGCATTCCCACCAGCAGTGTAGGAGGGTTCCCTTTCTCCACATCCTCGCCAACATTTGTTGTTGTTTGTGTTTTGGATGTTGGCCATCCTCACTGGTGTGAGGTGATATCTCATTGTGGTTTTAATCTGCATTTCTCTGATGATTAGCGATGTGGAGCATCTTTTCATGTGCCTGTTGGCCATCTGAATTTCTTCTTTGGAGAAGTGTCTATTCATGTCCTCTGCCCATTTCTTCATTGGATTATTTGCTTTCTGTTTGTTAAGGTGCATGAGTTCTTTATATATTTTGGATGTCAACCCTTTATCAGATACGTTTTTATGAATATAATCTCCCATACTGTAGGATGTCTTTTTGTTCTACTGATGGTGTCCTTTGCTCTACAGAAGCTTTTCAGCTTGGTATAGTCCCACTTGTTCATTTTTGCTTTTGTTTCCCTTGCCCGGGGAGATATGTTCATGAAGAAGTTGCTCATGTTTATGTCCAAGAGATTTTTGCCTATGTTTTTTTCTAAGAGTTTTATGGTTTCATGACTTACATTCAGGTCTTTGATCCACCTTAAGTTTACCTTTGTGTATGGGGCTAGACAGTAGTCCAGTTTCATTCTCTTACATGTAGCTGTCCAGTTTTTCCAACACCAGCTGCTGAAGAGGCTGTCATCTCCCCATTGTATATCCAAGGCACTTTTATCAAATATTAATTGACTGTATATGTTTGGGTTAATGTTTGAATTTTCTATTCTGTTCCACTGGTCTGTGGGTCTGTTTTTGTGCCAATACCAAATTGTCTTGATTACTGTGGCTTTGTAGTAGAGCTTGAAGTCAGGGAGTGTAATTCCCCCTGTTTTATTCCTCCTTCTCAGGATTGCTTTGGCTATTCGGGGTTTTTGTGGTTCCATATGAATTTTAGAATTATTTGTTCCAGTTCATTGAAGAAAGCTGTTGGTAGTTTGGTAGGGATTGCATTGAATCTGTAGATTGCTTTAGGTAGTATAGCCATTTTGACAATATTTATTCTTCCTAGCCAAGAGCATGGGATGCATTTCCATTTGTTAATGTCCTCTTTAATTTCTCTTAGTAGTGTCTTGTAGTTTTCAGAGTACAGGTCTTTCACTTCCTTCGTTAGGTTTATTCCTAGGTATTTTATTCTTTTTGATGCAATTGTGAATGGAATTGTTTTTCTGATTTCTCTTTCTGTTAGTTCATCATTAGTGTATAGGAAAGCAACAGATTTCTGTGTGTTAATTTTGTATCCTGCAACTTTGCTGAATTCAGATATTAGTTCTAGTAGTTTTGGAATGGAATCTTTAGGGTTTTTTATGTACAGTATCATGTCATGTGCAAATAGTGACAATTTGACTTCTTCTTTACCAATCTGGATGCCTTGTATGTCTTTGCTTTGTCTGATTGCTGTGGCTAGGACCTCCAGTACTATGTTGAATAACAGCGGAGGAAGTGGGCATCCCTGTCTTGTTCCCGATCTTAGATGAAAAGCTTTCAGCGTCTCGCTGTTAAGTATGATGTTAGCTGTGGGTTTGTCATATATAGCCTTTATGATGTTGAGGTACTTGCCGTCTGTACCCATTTTGTGGAGAGTTTTAATCAGCAATGGATGCTGAATTTTGTTAAATGCTTTTTCAGCATCTATGGAGATGATCATGTGGTTTTTGTCCTTCTTTTTGTTGATGTGGTGGATGATGTTGATGGATTTTCGAATGTTGTACCATCCTTGCATCCCAGGGATGAATCCCACTTGATCATGGTGTATGATCCTCTTGATGTATTTTTGAATTCGGTTTGCTAATATTTTGTTGAGTATTTTTGCATCTACGTTCATCAGGGATATTGGTCTGTAATTTTCTTTTTTGGTGAGGTCTTTTCCAGGTTTTGGTATTAGAGTGATGCTGGCTTCATAGAATGAGTTTGGAAGTATTCCCTCCTCTTCTATTTTTTGGAAAACTTTAAGGAAAATGGGTGTTATTTCTTCTCTATATGTCTGGTAGAATTCAGAGGTGAATCCATCAGGCCCATGGGTTTTGTTCTTGGGTAGTTTTTTGATTACCAATTCGATTTCGTCGCTGGTGATTGGTCTGTTTAGTTTTTCTGTTTCTTGCTTGGTCAGTCTTGGAAGGTTGTATTTTTCTAAGAAGTTGTCCATTTCTTCTAGTTTTCCAGCTTGTTAGCATATAGATTCTCATAATATTCTCTTATGATTCTTTGTATTTCTGTGGGGTCCGTCGTGATTTTTCCCTTCTCATTTCTGATTGTGTTTATATGTGTAGATTCTCTTTTTCTCTTAATGAGTCTGGCTAGGGGTTTATCTATTTTGTTTATTTTTTCAAAGAACCAGCTCTTGGTTTTATTGATTTTTTCAATTGTTTTATTCTTCTCAATTTTATTTATTTCTTCTCTAATCTTTATTATGTCCCTCCTTCTGGTGACTTTGGGCCTCATTTGTTCTTCTTTTTGCAATTTCAGTAATTGTGTCTTTAGACTATTCATTTGGGAATGTTCTTCCTTCTTTAAATAGGCCTGGATTGCAATATACTTTCCTCTTAGACCTGCCTTTGCTGCGTCCCACAGAAGTTGTGGCTTTGTGTTGTTGTTGTCATTAGTCTCCATATATTCTTTGATTTCTGTTTTGATTTGGTCGTTAACCCATTGATTAATTAGGAGAGTGTTGTTAAGTCTCCATGTATTTGTGAGCCTTTTTGATTTCTTTCTAAAATTTATTTCTAGTTTTATACCTTGGAGATCTGAGAAGTTGCTTAGTAGGATTTCAATATTTTTGAAATTACTGAGGTTCTTTTTGTGGCCTAGTATGTTGTCTATGCTGGAAAATGTTCCATGTGCACTTGAGAAGAATGTGTATCCTGTTGCTTTTGGGTGTAGAGTTCTGTAGATGTCTGTTAGGTCCATCTGTTCTAGTGTGTTGTTCAGTGCCTCTGTGTCTTTACTTATTTTCTGTCTGGTTGATCTGTCCTCTGGAGTGAGTGGTGTGTTGAAGTCTCCTAAGATGAATGCATTGCTGTCTATTTCCTCCTTTAATTCTGTTAGTGTTTGTCTCACATATGGTGGCGCTCCTGTGTTGGGTGCATATATATTTATAATGGTTATATCTTCTTGTTGGACTGACCCCTTAATCATTATGTAATGTCCTTCTTTATCTTTTGCTACTTTCTTCGTTTTGAAATCTATTTTGTCTGATACAAGTACTGCAACAGCTGCTTTTTTCTCTTTGTTGTTTGCATGGAATATCTTTTTCCATCCTTCACTTTTAGTCTGTGTATATCTTTGGATTTGAGGTGAGTTTCTTGTAGGCAGCATATAGATGGGTCTTGCTTTTTTATCCATTCTGTTACTCTGTGTCTTTTGATTGGTGCATTCAGTCCATTTACATTTAGGGTGATTATTGATAAGTATGTACTTATTGCCATTGCTGGCTTTAGATTCGTGGTTACCAAGGATTCAAGGGTTGCTTCTTTACTCTCTAATAATCTAACTTAACTTTCTTGTTAAGTTATTGTAAACCCAGTCTGATGTTTCTTTCTTTCTCTCCCTTCTTATTCCTCCTCCATTCTTTTTATAATAGGTGTTTTATTCTTTGCCT
The DNA here is from genome assembly GCA_032199065.1 of Smutsia gigantea. NCBI lineage: Eukaryota > Metazoa > Chordata > Mammalia > Pholidota > Manidae > Smutsia > Smutsia gigantea. Next base: position 22,416 of record JAVSCE010014701.1, on the reverse strand, counting down.
TTAGTTAGTATTTGGATGGTCTGCTTTCTTTGCTATGATTTTTTTTTTCTCTGGTGACAGCTTTTTAGCCTTAGGTGTGCTTCCATGTAGAGCAGTCCATTTAAGATATCCTGTAGTGGTGGTTTATGAGAGGCAAACTCTCTCAACTTTCGTTTATCTGGAAATTGTTTAATCCCTCCATCATATTTAAATGATAATCGTGCTGGATACAATATTCTTGGTTCGAGGCCCTTCTGTTCCATAACGTTAAATATATCATGCCATTCTCTTCTGGCCTGTAAGGTTTCTGTTGAGAAGTCTGATGATAGTCTGATTGGTTTTCCTTTGTAGGTGATCTTTTTTCTCTCTCTAGCTGCCTTTAATACCCTGTCTTTATCTTTGATCTTTGCCATCTTAATTATTATGTGTCTTGGTGTTGTCTTCCTTGCTTCCCTTGTGTTGGGAGATCTATGAGCATCGGTGGACTGCGAGACTACTTCCTTCCCCAGCGAGGGAAAGTTTTCAGCAATTATTTCTTCAAAGACACTTTCTATCCCTTTTTCTCTCTCTTCTTCCTCTGGTACTCCTATAATGCGAATATTGTTCCGTTTGGATTGGTCACACAGTTCTCTTAATATTCTTTCATTCCTAGAAATCCTTTTATCTCTCTCTGCCTCAGCTGCTCTGTACTCCTGTTCTCTGTTTTCTATTCCATTAACAGTCTCTTGCATCTCATCCATTCTGCTGTTAAGCCCGTCAATTGCTTGTCTGATTTCTGCATTGTCTTTCCTCAGTTCCCTCACCTCCTCCCTGAGCTCTTGCACATTTCTCTGTAGGTCCATCAGCATTGTTATGACTTTTATTCTGAATTCTTTTTCAGGGAGGCTGTGCATTTCCATCCCTTCAGGCTCCCTCTCTGGGGTTGTCTCGTTGATTTTGGTCTGAACCATATTCTTCTGTCTTTTCATGGCTATATAATTGGTCACTGTTAGTTGCCACGTATGTCAGCTGGGCTCTTTAAGACTTTAAAAAGAGAAGAAAAAAAAAGAGAAAAAAAAAGAAAAAAGAAAGAAAAAAAGAAAAAAAGAAAGAAAAGAAAAAAGAAAAAAAGAAAAGAAAAAACAAAAACAAAACAAAAAAACAAAAAAAATGCCCACCAGACGCAGATTCTGTGGGAATGCTCTAGGTGGCGCTATTGCCCCAGTATTCCACAGCTTTAACTGTGCCGCTCCGCAGGGCCCTTTATCGCTCTGGCAGGGGTGGGAACGAATAGGAGGCTGTTGATCTCAGTGGGAAGTGTTAAGTATGGCTACGCTTCCTCAGTCGCCAGCTAAGGCGTCTGAAACTCCCCAGGACTCCCACCCTGTTGGGCTGAGTGTGCTGGGGCGATCCGGCTCCTCTGCTGGGCTCCTGTCTCTTTAAGACCGCTGAAGAAAGCGCGCACTATTTTTTTTTTTTCCTTCCCGGGAGCCGGCTGCAAGCACCCTGGCACGTTCCCCGCTCAGATCCTGCCCCTCTGTCTCTCCAATCTCCGCTGCACTGCGCAATGTGGGTCAGCGCTCCCCGCGCAGATCACCGGGGCTGGCTACTTCGTGGGGTGCACTTCCACTCCCTCCCGGCTCTGAATCCTCTCCTCCCGCCGGTGCGCTGGGGTGGGGGAGGGCTTGGGTCCCGCCGGGTCGCGGCTCCGTATCTTACCCGCCTCTTGGGGTGCCGAGTCCTCTTGGGTGTAGCTGCACGCTGTGCGCTTTCCTGTGTATTCTCGTCTCTCTTTTAGGAATAGATGTATTTTCTGTGTTTTCGTAGATAAATATAGTGTTGGGAGGAGATTTCTGCTGCCCTGCTCACACCGCCATCTTCCCGGAAGTCCGTAGGTGGCATTTCTTATGCCTAGCTCCCGTAACACCTGTTGGAGCTCAGCATACATCTGCCACCTAGCAGGTGAGGATGGTAGATCACCCTGATTGGGCTACACAACACAAAGTGTAGCCATAAGCCAATCGAGGAGGGAGTGACTCCCTAGGGTCTGATGTGCATTTTGTAACCGCTGCCTCAAGGCATGCTGCACTGTCAGTAAAGCCAGCTTTCCCATCTCTGATCCTGACAGAACAATTCCATCCACCCCTAAGTCCCACAGATGCAGGAGCCAAGCTGATATTGACTCCGAGGGCTTCTGCCGAAACTGGGAGCCCAAATCCACCAGTTCAGCCTGAGTATAGGGGCAGAACATCGAGTGCTCCATTATCTGGGGAGGGGGGTGCATCTCTCCTAGGGGAACCCTCTGCTGCTGTGTCTTTATTTTCTTTACAACCACTGGGCATGCTTTCAATAGAGGAGGGATCAGTGCCTCCAGCACCACCCCTTTATCCTTCCCCAGCTCCTCCATTTCCAGGGCTGATGGCAACATTCTCTCCCTTCCCATGAGTGCCTCCTCTACTACATCCTTTACCTTTTCTACCAAGCCTTGCAGGAATGCTAGCTCAATGTTCAGCAGCTCTATTACCTTCACCTCAATTCTTTGCAGCTGATGTTCTCATGCCATCACCTCCTGTGCTTCCCTCAGGAGTGTCTCTTTTTCCTCTATGGCCTTTTCCTCCTTCAGAGCACCTGGCAGCGCTGCTGCCTCATTCTGTAAGAAACCTTTTACCTCCTTCACTGGACCTCACACCTCACATTTTCAAACTGCCTCTTCTTGTGGTTTCTGCAGAGGTCCATCCTTTTCCTTCATGGACTTTACCTCTTCAATGGCACCTTGCTGCCATCGTCTTTGTGCTGCCTCCTCGCATATCAATGCCATTTCTTTCTTCAATAAATCCACAGAAGTTCACAGCTTGTGTTCCTGTGCGGCCATTTCTTGTGTCTTTTTCAAGAGTGTGTTCCTCTCATCTGTAGACATTTTTAATACTGTGAGAAGAAGCCAACCCACAGTCCGCACTGCCTCACAGGCACTCTGCTTCTCAAAAGACCTATTTACTATACCAAGGGCTACCCCTACCGCCTCAGGTGTCAGCTCCACTTGCCTCCAGTTCTGGTGTGGGGCCCAGTCCTATAGGAGACAAGCCACCTCAGACCATATACCCACTGGGGTACAATCCACTGTCTCCCCATTCATAGGGGAAGCCCACTGAAGCACCTCTCCCATAAGGGCAGCCTGTTATTTTCCTTGGTCAACAATGAATCCTCCCAACTATGCCAATTGTCTTGCCAATGGGTTTCAGCCCCTAGCAAGGTCACTATGGATTCAATGTGGCCAAGGAAATGACAGTAGAACATTTGTGGTGTGAAAAGGTTTATTACCAGGCTTGTTTTGCCAATGGTAGGTTGAACACTAGTGTCTCTACCTCCATGCAGAGCACTGGGTGGAGCTCTCTATATAGTGCATTAATAGTTTATTGCCTATGAGGGTGGAAGCAGTAGCCTAGCAACAGGCCAGTTACATCATCAAGTGGTTTAGGTTCAGTGAGGATCCTGGGCATTGGAACCCCAAGTTTCCCCACACATATCTATAATAACTAATGCTTATGTCTTATAATGTGTCAGATACTATTCTAAGCCCTTTATATATATGTTAATCATCCTCACTATGTTTCTATGAAGTAAATGCTGTTATTATCCCATATTATAGATAAGGATGGAATCTAAGGTACAGAGAAGGTAAACAACCATCCTAAAGTTGCACAGCTAATAGGAGTCAAGCCATGATTCAGCCTCATACTCTCATTATCCTATTTGATTTTTTCATAACATTTCTTACCAACTGAAATGGCCTAATCTATTTCTTGATGTTTAGTTTATTACCTGTGTTTTCCAATTAGAATATAAGCCTCACAAAGGCAGGAACTGTTCTTCACAGCTCTTCCCTCCAATATTGCTGGCATATAATAAGGTTCTCAATGTTTGTTGAATGAGTGAATGTCTTTTTCTGTGAATATGTGGCTTTCTCTACTTGGGATGGTATCCCCCTTTCTTTCTGAATTCTATAGGAGTGGAAAAAGTTTTCCTTGACTCTTTTAGGGTTCCTGGTTGGTTTTGAAAATTAAACTGACAGATTAACAGGAGAAAAGCATACCAACTTTATTAAATTTTTACAAGTACATGGAAGCCTTCATAAGAGCATGAAGATGTGGAGAAAATGGAAGTTAGTATGGCCAGGATCCTCACCTGACCCTAAACTACTTGATGAGGTAATTGGCCTACTGCTAGGCCACTGCTTCCACATTGTAGGCAATAAGCTATTATTGACTGAGTCACTATATAAAGAGCTCTGCCAAGTGCTCTGGGTGGAGGCAAAGATGAAGGAGTATTATGGACCTGTTGGATGCAGATGTGATTCTAGTGCTCGACTAATCACTGGGAGAATAAAGCTGCATATAAACCCTTTTACCCCAAGAATGTTCCATTGTCATTTGTCAGTCTCACTGAATACATAGTGAACTTGTCCAGGGCTGAAACTTTCAGGTTGAAAACTGTCATAGCCAGTAGGATTCATTGTTTATTGAGAACCAGAACAGGCTGCCCTCATGGGAGGGATACTTCAGCAGGCTTCCCTTATGAATGGGGAGACAGTTGAGTGTCTCTTTATGCTCAGTGACCAACGGGCATGTGGTCTGAGGTGTCTTGCCTCCTAGAGGGTTGGGCCCCACCCTAGGACTGGGGACAGGTGGAGGTGACACCTGGGACAGTAGAGGTGGCCCTCAGCATAATAAGGAGGTCCTTTGAGAAACACAGTGTCCATGAGGCAGCTGAAACTGTAGTTGGCTGTTTCTCACAGTATTAAAACAGTCTACAGATGAGAAGAACGTGCTCCTGCAAGAGACACGAGAAAAGGTAGCACAAGAATACAAGCTGTGAAGTGCTGTTGATTTGTTGAAGAATGAAATGACATTGATACTAGAGGAGGAGGCAGCACAAGAACACAAGCTATGAAGTACTATGGAGGAAGTAAAACACTTGTTGAAAAATGAAATGGCATTGCTGTAAGGCATGGTGGAAGAGGAAAAGGCCATGAAGGAGAAGGATGGACCCCTGGAAAAAGCACAAGAAGAGGCAGTGCAAGAACATGAGCTGTGAGGTGCAGTGGAGGAGTAAAAATTCTTTGGAGAATGAGACAGTGGTACTGCAAGGTGGTCTGAAGTAAGCAAAGGCCATGGAGGAGGACATACTCCTGAGGGAAGCAAAGGAAGAGGCAGCATGAGAATTTCAGCTGTGAGGTATTGAGGTGAAGGTATGAGAGCTTTTGAAGACTGAGCTGGCATTGTTGTGAGGCACTTTAGAAAAGGTAAAGGATGTAGCAGTGGAGGCACTCAGTGGAGTGGAGCGAAAGGTGCCATCAACCCCAGATATGGAAGAGGAGCCAGGGAAGGACAAAGTGGTGGTGCCAGAGACACCAACCACTATTCTGTTGAAAGCCTTCCCAGTTGTAGTAAATAAAATAAAGATGGAGCAACCACGGGTTTCTCTGGGAAATGTGCAGCCCCCTCCCTAGGTCATGGAGAACTCTTCACTCTGCCCTTATACTCAGGCTGAGCTGGTGGATTTGGGCTCCTGGTTTTGGCAGAAGCCTTCAGAGTCAATATCAGCTTGGATCTTGTGTCTTTGGGAATGGAGGGTATGGAATTGTACTGTCTGGATCAGAGATGGGAAAGCTGGCTTCCCTGCAGTTAATCCTGCATTGAGGCAGTGATTACAAAATTCACATCAGACCCCGGAAAATCACTTCCACCTCGATAGGCTATGGCTGTGCTTTAAGCTTTCTGGCCCAATAAGGGTGATTTACCATCCTTTCTTGCTAGATGGCAGATGTATGCTGAGCTCCAACAGATGCTACAGGAGTGAGTCATGAAAAATTCCATCTATAGTCCAGAGAATTATAGCCCAGATGAGGAGCCTTTTACTGCAGGGATGAGAAATTTGGTGTTTCAAATGGCTCCCACATCCCTCTTTGGGCCTCTAGGGGCCATTCTTGATCCTCTCTTGGGAAGCACATAAGTGAAGTTACACAATCGGTAGTAGACTTGGGAGAGGCTGAAAGAAAGAGAGCATGGAAGGAAATACAGTCTGCTACTTAGAGGAGGAATTTAAAGGGTCCCATGAAGGTCAAAAGGACCCAGATGTGGGTTCATTTAATAGGTGCAAGAGCAGATAGAGATAAATTAGATGGGAAGTCAAATAGAATCTTACTGGAGCTGTGGCAACAACTGAAACCAGAGCAGCAGTTCCAGCCACTGACGGCCAAGAAGCAGAGCCTGTAGAGAGAGCCACAAGTCTGGCCTGTGTGTTTGCAAGAGTTCCTGCTGGAGAGTGAACCAACCTCACCTGAACTTGCACATGAAGATGATTAAGGGACATGGTTTGACTGAGGGGAGGGTTGAAGTACCTGCCCTGAGGGACAAGGGTGGGACCAGAGGTAACATATTGAAATATCAATTCATTGGCCTCCAGTGAGTGTACAATGTTTCCTGGCTCTTGTAGACACAGGAGCTGAATGTTTACTGATTTATGGCAACCCTGAGTGGTTTCCTGGGACTGCCACTGTTATAGATGGATACAGGAGTAAGGCTATCAGAGTGATACAAGTTCAAATCCCTTTGGATATAGGGCATCTGCCACAAAGGAGTATACTGTGTATATCTCTCCTGTCCCTGAATGTATTTTGGGAATATATGTTCAGCAGGGCCTACAGTTGCAGACCACTGCAGGTGAGTTCAGACTGAGGCTAGGTGTGGTGAAGGCAGTTTTTGACAGGACATGCTAAGCACCTGCCCATAGCTTTTCCTATGCCTCGGTTGGTGGCTAATACTAAAAAATACAAATTGCCTGGAGGGCATAAAGAAATTGGAGAAACCCTTCAGGAACTGGAAGAGGTGCATATTATAGAGCCCACCCATAGTCCTTTCAATTTCCTGCTGTGGCCAGCAAAAAAGCCAGACAAGTCCTGGCATATGACTGTGGATTACAGAGAATTGAATAAAGTCATACCCCCTCTGAATGCTGTTGTCCCTTCTATTGCAGACCTGATAGATACCCTCAACTTGAACTTGGAAAATATCATTATGTTGTGGATCTTTTCCATTCTAATACCTTCTTTTTAATTGACATAGAACAGAAATTCAGGAACAATTTGCCTTCATGTGAGAAGGAAGGCAATGTACTTTCACTGTCCTTCCTCAGAAGCACCTCCACAGTCCCACCATCTGTCCTGGACTTGTAGCCTAGGAGTTGGCAGCATGAGAGAAACTGCCAACGGTGTGGCTATACCTTCATATTGATATTATGCTCGCATCTGATTCTCTTTCAGATCTATAAGGTGCAGCACATAGACTGATGCAACATCTACAGTAGAAAGGTTGGGCTGTGAACAGCACCAAGGTTCAGGGACCTGGTGTGTCAGTGAAATTCCTGAGGTGTGTCTGGTTGGGTAAGACTAAAGTTATACCAGAAGCAGTCATAGATAAAGTCCAGGCCTTCTTTATTCCTACAACTGTGGCATTGTTACAGGAGTTTTTGGGTCTTCTAGGCTGCTGGACAGTGTTTATCCCATGCTTGGCACAAATTCTGAAGCCCTTATACTGGTTGGTATGAAAGGGCATCAGGTGGGACTGGGATGAGATGTGTGCATCTCCCTTCACTACAGTAAAATGGGCAGTCAAGGCTATGCATGCCTTGAGTGTGATAGACCCATCAAAGTGCTGTGAGCTGGAAGTTCACGGGACTGAAGATGGTTATGGCTGGGGTCTCTGGCATTGGCTTGAGTGAACTCGCCAATCTGTTGGATTCTGATCTCAACTCTGGAAAGGAAGAGTGGTACAATACACCTTGATAGAAAAACAATTGGCTTCTGTGCATCACATCTTTCTGGCTACAGAACCCATCACTGGAATTGTTCCACTAAAGGTAATAACCCACTGTCCCATCATGGGGTGGGTATGAGATTGTATTCAAAAGCCAAGGAGTGGTGTGGATCAAATACCTACCCTGGCCAAGTGGGGTGCTTACCTACATCAGTGTAGCACCATCTCTAGTAGCCCCTTCAGCAAAGAACTCCAGTGCTTTTGGGGGCTACACATACTAGTGAAAAGTAGGAAGAATTTACCTTAGAGCCACTAGTCGCAGAGAGCCCTTCTCATGAGGGAAGAGTCCTTATACCCAAAGATGCATGGTACACAGATGGCTCCAGTCATGGGCAGCCCCTGAAATGGAGGACCATTGCTTTCCATCCTAGGACTGACAATATGGATGGAAGATGGAGAGGGGAAGAGTAGTGCATGGGTAGAGTTGTGGGCAGTGTGGCTTGTGATCCCCAATATTTGTCTGAACTGACAGCTGGGCCGTCTATAGGGACTTGACCCTGTGACTACTGACACAGTACCATACCAACTGGATGTTTGGTCACTGGACCCTTTGGGGGCAAGAATAATGGTAAGACTTATGGGCCTGTGGTCAGACTAAAACAGTTACAGCATATCATGTAACAGGTCATTTGCCACTGGCATTCCCAGGAAATGATGAAGCAGATGAACTGGCCCAGGTACGTTGGCTAGAAGGAAAGCCTGCCTCTGATGTTGCCCAATGGTTAAGTTACATCAGTGTTTGTTGCATGTGGGTCTAAAGACAATGTGAGCTGTAGCCTTTGAACTTGAAGAAGTCAGCAGAGCCTGACAGTAGTGCATTTTATGCTCTAAGAGAGACTTACTCTGAGTTCCACAGCAACATGGGACAATAGCTATGGGGCTGATACCCCTCATCAGGTGGCAGATAGACTATATTGGGCCTCTGCCCATGTGAGAAGGGTACCAGTATGCCATGACTTGTGTGTACACAGCTACTGAACTTCTCGTTGCTTTTCTTACATATTGTGCAGGCCAACAGATGACCAAAAGAAGCCTGTAGTGTCTCTTTGCAGCCTATGGTTGACCACAGGTAATTGAGAGTGATCAATGCACCCACTTTACTGGACATGCATTGCAAGAATGGGTGCAAGAGTTGGGAATCAATGGATGTTTCATGTGCCGTATAATCCTACCCATGGCAGGCATGAAAGAGAGGTACAATGTTTTGTTAAAATTTGGAATGAAGACATCCACCAATAGTCTGTGGGGATGGTCAGTTTGCTTATGGACAGTGGTATGGTGTTTGAATGAGAAACTCTAAGGGGAACCCTGAGCCCCATAGAAATGCTAATGCATATTACTGCCTCCCCTGTACAACTGCAAGTACAAACCAAGGAAGATTTGTTAAAGCTGAGGTTTGGCCACCAGAATAATATCTTGCTGCCAGCACCAACTGCATTAAACCCTGGATACTCCACTGAGTGGATGTGTCCTTGGACCTTTTGACACATGGACCAATGATGGCTGGCTCTTCTGACACCTTGGGGACAATGCCTGGAAGCTGGCCTCCTGTGTATTCCTGGAGTAACAGCAGAGTGACCCCCTAAGGTCACAGTAGTATATCCTGAAAGGCCAGAAGGTAGGAGCATCTTACCAGAGAGTTTTGTTTTATTATTATGGCCAGTGCATGCACCTCCAGTAGCACTATATATAGACCCATCAGTAACCGCCATGGGGAGAGAGATAAAGGTATGGTATACTAGACCTGGAGGGGGTCCCCTTCCTGTTACAGTCCTATCACAGGACCACTCTTTGAATGCATACTACCTGATGGACAAGATTTTCCTATGTTGGTGTCAATAAAACATATGTCTTATCACCCTTAAGGCCTTTGTGGATTGTGCACTCACCCCTAGCAGAAAACTGCTACTTGCTGGGGTGCATGGAGCTCCCTATCGGTATGACTACTAAGTGTGAGTCATGAACTCATCTGAGTAGATCTGATTTTGAATATATATGAAATAACCTCCTCAGGCTTGAGGATTATTAAAATTTTTGTTACCTGTGTCAAAATTTTGTTGTGTCTTAATTTTTGTTATTATCTCTATGTTGTTGTTATTCTCTGTTGCTGTTGTGGAATCTCGTTACAATGCTCCAGGTTTCTCACACAGGGCCCACTGGGGAAGACTGAGAGCATGTAGATTGTGAGGCAAGAATCCTGCAGGGGTGGAGTGTGTGGAAAGTTGGGGTTCCTCTTTTGAGGATCATCACCTGACCCTAAACAACTTGACTATGAAACTGGCCTGCTGCTCAGCTACTGCTTCCACATCTGTAGGCATTAGGCTATTATTGACTGAGTCACTATATGAAGAACTCTGCCTAGTGCTCTGTGCAGAAGCAGACACAAAGGAGTATTACAGACCTGCAGACTGTTGGATGTAGATGTAATTCTAGTGCTCGAACTATTGCTGAGATAGCAAGCTGGGTAATAAACCCTTTTACCCCAAGAGCATTCCATTGTCATTCCTTGGTCTCAGTGAATCCATAGTGAACTTGTTCGGGGCTGAAACCCATTCTCAAGACAGGGACTTACTACCAGTGGCAGGATTCACTCTCTCTCAAATAGAAATAGGCTTGTGACAAATTATTTAAAATTTATGCAGTTCCATTAATTCTTCATTTATTCATATACATTTAAGTTACCATCTATTTTTTTTTCTTTAATGCAACTTTGTTCCTTTCTACCTCCTTTGGGTTGACAATATATTGTAATATATGTGAAATATATTACATTTCTATATATTATTAGCCCAATAATAAAATTATATACATTTTTTAAATCAGTTAAGAGGATAAAAGAGTAGAAATAATAATTCTACTGTCTTTTATTGCATAATTAACTTTAATAATACTCTTTGTTTCTATGTGTGGATTCAAATTACTGTCTGGTGTCTCTTTCAGTATGAAGAACTTTCTTTGGTATTTCTTGTAAGATTAGCCATCTAGCAACAAATTCTCTAAGTTTTTGTTTATATGGGAATATCTTTATTTCACTTAAAAAAATTTTTTTAAGAGCAGTTTTAGAGAGGGAGGTTCAGAGATTTCTCACATGCCCCCTGCCCTCACACATACAAAGCCTCCCTCATTATTATCATCACTCACCAGAATGGTTGTGGATAAAGTGAAAGTTCCTGTGACCAAGATTCTCACCTGGCCCTGGTTGGCTAGCTCACTACACACATGTGGGCAATACGTCATTATTGACTCTGTATAATAGAGCTCTGCCCGGTGCTCTAGGTGACATGGTGGCACAGCTGCAAGGCTGCAGGAAAGCAAAGCAGAGCCTGGAGTGGTGTCAGTGCTGAGGACAGAGGCCGAGAGGATGGCTGTGAGAGTCCTGGTCATAGAACCTTCACTTTATCCACAGTAGCCATTTAAGATTGGCTTCTTAGTAATATGCATTTAAGTTTTCTCCATGTTTTTTCATGTCTTGATAGCTCATTTCTTTTTAGTGCTGAATGATATTCCATTGTATGGATGTGCTACAGTTTTATTTACCCATTCACTTACTGGACATTTTGGTTGCTTGCAAGATTTGGCAATTACGAATAAACCTGATGTAAATATGTGTGTGCAGGTTTTTGTGTAGACATGTCAACTCCTTTGGGTAAATGCCAAGCAATGCGATTGTTAGATCATAATGGTAAGATTATATTTAGTTTTATAAGAAACTGCCAAACTGTCTTCCAAAGCACTTGGACCATTTTGCATTCCCACCTGCAATGTATGAGAGTTGCTATTGCTTCATATCTTTGCTATCATTTGGTGTTGTCACCTTAATTTTTGAGACAGTTTTAGTAGATTCTTGGTTGACTTTTTTTTTTCTTGAAGCACTTTGAATACATTGCCCTATAGTTTGTATTGTTTCCTCCTTTTAGCTACATGAATAATGTTGCTATGAAGATGGGTGTACAAATATCTGAGTGCTTTCAGTTCTTTTGGATTTATAGCTAGAAGTGGAACTTCTGGATTGTATGGTAATTGTATGCTTAATTTTGTAAGGATCCACTATATCATTTTTCACAGAAGCTGCAGGTTATTGATTTTTTAACCTTAGAATTTCCATTTGGTTCTGTTTTATAATTTAAGCCTCTTTATTGATGTTCTTGTTCAATAAGACATTGTCATCATACTTTTTTTACTTCCTTTTTAATTGTAATTTTTTATATTGAGGTAAAATTCACATACCACAAACTTTTAAAGTGCACAATTCAATGGATTTTAGTATATTCACAGGGTTGTAAAAATATTACCACTACCTAATTCCTGAACATTTTCATCATACCTAAAAGATACCTCATACCCACTAGCAGTTATTCTCCACCATTCCCTTTGTGCCCCCACAAGACCCTGAAATAACTACTCTATTCTCTGTCTTTATAGATTTGCCTATTTTGGACATTTCATATAAATGAAATCATATAATATGTAGTCTTCTGTACCTGGTTTTATTCACTTATGATGATCATTTCAAGGTTCATATGTATTGTAACACTCTTTTTATGATTGAATAATCCATTTTGTTGACATAACAGATTTTATTTATCCAATCATTGATTTATGGAAATTTGGTTTGTTCCTACCTTTTGGCTAGTATAAATAGGGCTACTATTAATACTCACATACACATGTTTGTATGCACATATATTTTTATTTCTCTTGGAGTGTAATTGCTGGATGATGATAACTCTATGTTTAAATTTGGGGGGATTCCTTAGAATTTTCAATATGCAAGATCATGTCATTTACAAATAGAGATAGTTTTATTTCTTATTATTCAATCTGTATAGCCCTTATTTTTATTTATTTATTTATTTATGCCCAATTTTCCTGGCTAGAACCTCCAGCACAATGCTAAACTCAAGTGGCAAGAGCTGACTTCCTTGTCTTCTTACTAAATTTAGGGTGAAAGCTTTCAGTCTTTCACCATGAAGTATGATGTTACCTGTGTGATTTTTGTAGATGCCTGAAAAAGTTTCCTTGTATTCCTAGTTTGTTACATGTTTTTATCATGAAAGGGTATTGGACTTTGTCAAATGCTTTATTTGGATCTATTGAGATGATCATGAGGCTTGTTTATTTTTTCTATTAATACTGTGTATTGTATTGATTGATTTTCATATATTTAATTGACCTTGCATTCCTGGGATAAATCTCACTTTTTCATGGTATATAATTCTTTTTATATGTTGTTGGTTCAATTTGCTAACATTTTGTTGAGGAATTTTGCATCTGAACTCATAAAGAATATTGATCTCTACCTTTCTTGTGATGTTTTCATATGACTTTGTTATCATGGTAATGCTGTCCTCATAGAATGAATTGAGGACTGTACCCTCCTTTATTCTTTGGAAGCATTTGTGAATGGGGCCATGCCAGGGAACTGGGACTCCAGGATGCATATGCCCATGAATGGTGTTTAGGTACAATTTACTAGTACATGCATATCAGCTCTTAAAATATTAAAACTTTCATGCCAGTAGGGAGATGGCAATAATCCTTAGTCTTCCTTCCCACCATTGCCTGGCCAGTCTAGTTTCTTTTCAGGACTCCTTAGGTTTTCCCAAAATCTAGCAACTAAAATATTGACAAATTGCCAGTAGGAGGGCCTTTATGACATTGCTCCAGTTTGATGATCAGATTGCTTTCTGATAGGTTGGGTCCTGTTCTTTATTATTTCTAATTATTTACAACATCACCCCACCCAAGATATGCCAGGCAGGGACACTGAGGTAGGAGCCTAGTATGGACCAATGGGAGGAAGGTAGTTGTGACTCAGATACTTCCAAGTTGTTAAAAATTTGCTCCAATAACATCTTGAAACTAAGTCACAGTCCTACCATCTGAGGCTACTGACCCACTACCTTCAGTCCAGGTTAAGACTGAAGAATGGGACATGTACACCAATGTTCATAGCCTTATTCACAATAGCCAAAAGGTGGAAACAACCCAAGGATCCATCGATAGGTGGATGGATAAACAAAAACTTGTATGTGCATATAATGGAATATTACTCAGCCATAAAAAGGAATGAGGTTCTGATATATGCTACAATATGGATGAAACTTGAGAACATTATAGTAAGTGACATAAGCCAGACATAAAAGGAAATACATTGTATGATTCCACTTACATGACATATCTAGAATAGGTGAATTAATACAGACACCTATTCTAGAATAGAAGAGATTTATTCTATGTAGTACAATAGATATTATCAGCACCTTGGAGTAGGGAAACATGGAGAGTTATTACTTAATGGTTACAGTGTTTATTTTTGGGATGATAGAGACTTAGTGCCATAGAACTGAACACTTAAAAATGGTTAGAATGGTAAATTTTATATTTTATATAATTTACCACAATAAAAAAAATGCTACTTAAAAAAAAAGAGTGGGACTGCAGATGGGAAGGTGGGTAGACATCAGTGACTCTAGGAGAAACAAAGGAAAGATAGTAGAAGCTGACAGCAGGTAGATATGCAACAGACCCAGAGGCGTGGAATCTCCAAACTCTTCCCTCATCCCATTAGTCCCTCACATTCCTAATACCATTTTCCTGTCTATAGACAATATATGGGCCCTTATGAGTTCACTGCCTCTGAATTAAAGCTCTTTTTTTGGTGATAAATATACCTGGCCTTAGTGTTTCTCTTTTTCATCAGCCCTGAGAGCAGCCATATTATCCCACTCTGCTTTCTTGTCTCTGAGGGCACAGTGGCCCCTTGTCCTTTTCTTGGTGAAAAGGAGTGAAAATTGAACAGATGGTGAGATGGGTTCAAATGCCCTGGCTGGCTTTCCACTCAGTAGTACAGGGAGAGATCTACTCAGCCAAACAATATATGATCCATAGCCAGGTCTAAACAAATAAATATTCAAAATCCAGTGGCACTGAGCCACTAAAAATGAGAAGGGACACCTGACAGCATGGAAACAGGGAGGTACATAATAAATAAACTTATCATGATGAGGGAAATTTCCTGACATTTCATTAGCTAGATTGGCTGGAAAATTATTTTTTCTGGGTATTATAGAACTACTCTGGATTCTTCCTTCTTCCAGGATGAGAGACAGATATTATATATTAAGGAATATAGACTAGGACCCAAGCAATGGCCATTCAGTTTCCTTCTGAGCTAAAAAATTGTGGGGTGAGGATCTTTGGATTTCAATGTCTTAGTCCGTTAGTGGCTGCAAAATTTCGAACAAGTCCTTTCTGCTCTCTGGGTCTCAGTCTTACCGCTGTGTGAGGTTAAGCAGGTGTATTAAATGGTTTCCTTGGGCCCTCTTGGCTCAGGCTTTCCAACATTTCTAAATTGGAAGTCAGCAACAGATTCCTCCATTTATAGATCTCCTTAATCCTCATCTAATGTTTCTTCCCTACATTTAACACAGAATGAGCGTGCAAGGAGCATCCTCATATATATGCTTGCTATGTTTTCTCCACTGCTTAGAACACTTTAATTCTGACCCCTATTTGTCTAAATCCTAATCATCCGCCAACATCCAACTTGGATCCTTCCATAACATGACTGCTCAGGCAGAGTGAGTGTTCCCCTCTGCTGTTCTCCTATAGTACTTGGTTCATATAATGACCAACAATGATAAAATATGTATTTTCCCAGCCTCCCTTGTAATTAGATTTGGGTTGTGTGACTTATTATAGCCAGCGCTATGTAGTTAGAATTGCAGTGTATCATTTCTAGGCTATGCTTTCAGGCACTGCTTCTTTCTGCAGCACTTCCTCTTTCAGTCATTCAGCAAATATTAAAAACCTGCTCAGTGCCTATGTTGTATTATAATTTATTGAGCTTATTATAACTTATTTATCTCTCTTCTCTAATATACTGGAGTGCCTTGAGCGGTTAATCTTTCTCCCTTATTCTTCCTCCACAGCATTATACCACCACTTAGATTCTGGCATTGTGATTCACAAATAGTAGATACTCAACAAATGTTTAACTATAGGTAAGTGGTTACCCACCTCGTGTGATTTGAGAAGTTTAAGAGGATTTCACCATGCCTTGAATTACCCGGTATTAAACTACCATGGTGCTTGAACATTCCTTCATTAAAGTTCCCCTTTTAAATTAAGACATTACCTCTAAGGATCATATTAACATACAAATGAGCCCTGAAATAGTTAACATAATCTACCATTACCTAGCAATATATTATATAGCTTCTATATCAGAGGTCTGAGTTTGAGACAGAATTTGAAATTTGGGCACCATCAGTATATGCATGAGTATATAAAGCTGCAGGACAGGATTAGATAACCTAGAAAAAAATGCAAGTATAGAGAAAAAGGGCTAGACCTTAGTTGCAGATAATTCCACTTAAAGATTAGTTAGAGTAAGAAGAACCAGAAAATGAGACAATTAGGAAGCAGCTTTCAAGTAAAATGGCATACTGAACACATGCCTCTATTTTTTTCTCCCTTCCCAAATCTCATTATGCCAGTAATAAATATATATTTAAAGGCATGCACTCAAAGAAATAGAACAGGATAATACAAGATAAAATAATTGGTAGGCTGTAGAACAGGTGGATGAGTGGAAACTAGAAAACATAAGAAAGATGAATTTCCAACCAGCAATGGGGAAATATAAGGACCAACCCCATTTGCATTGCTGTAAAAGAAACTGAAGGCTCAACTAAACTAAAAAAAAAAAAAAAAAAAGTAAAAACAAATAAATAAATAAAAGTAGGGGTGCAGGCAAACATGAGAAGTATTAATGGAAGACTAAGAAGAATTCAGATCCTTAAATTCCTTTCCCCATGTCCATGCATCTAAGAGAACTGTCCCCTCTCCATCCAAGCGGAAAAGTGGAGGGTAATTCTTTGGATAGGGCAAAACAGAGAACCTCTATACTGGAGCATGACAGGCACAGCTGAAGTTGGGAGTGCTTTACTGAAAATGGAGATTAAGTGAATCTATGCATACAAAATACTGAGACGGCACCCCATCCCCTTCTTCCACTCAGCTTGTTCCCAGGATGCTGGTGGACATTCCTTCACCTTTCAAGGTGGGAGATCTGAAGAGTACACTCCTGGAAACTGGAGCAGTCAAGAGGAAAGACTTAAATATACTATCAACAGAATATCTCCAACAAAATGTACAGTCACATTAGCCTAGAGCAAGGCTCACATGTAAAAAGCCCCACCTATGTATTCAAAATTTCCATCAGCATTTTATCATCTCACTCTTAAATATGGACAGCCAAGGATCACATACATCTGAGGAAAGCCTTGAGCACAAACGATAGAGACCAGAACAAACAAGGAAAAGCAGCTTGGCAGAAACCAACACTATGCAGGGAGATAAAAGGTTTTAAAATATAGTATTAATATCTTCAATGAGATCAGAGAAAATATTAAATTTATAGGACAAGAAAAATACTGTATAAAAGAAACATTTGAAAATAACAAAACTCTAGGATATTGAAAGTTAAAAACAAGAGAGGAAAGAAAAAACTTAATAAAAAGGTTGGAAAATAATGTTGGGAGCATTTCTCAGAAAGAAGACTAAAAATGAAGATGGAATATAGGAGAGAAAAGATAAGGATATTAGAGAAGTAGTCCCTGAAGGCTAACATTTACATAAAAGTAATTCTAGAAAGAGAGAACAGAGAAAATAGGAATTCGTTTTCAAACAAATAAGAAAATGTCAACTAAAGGACACAAATTTAAAGATTGAAAGGGCACATTAAGTACCCAGCATGATGAATAAAAATAGATAAACACTAGGGAATATCATTGTCAAATTTTAGGACATGAAGGCAAAAAGATGGTCCTACAGAGAAGAAAACAAGTTACTTGAAATATTAGAAATAAAAATGGGTTTAAACTTCTCATGAGAAGTGCCTCCAAATTTCTAGGAAAAAATTATTGCCAAAATAGAATTCTATATGCAGAAAACTTGTCCATAAAATGTGATATTAAAAAAAACCAACCATTTTCAGATATGAAAGGCCTCAAATAATTTACCTACAACACATTTTTTCTCAGGAAGGTACTGGAGGATATGCTCCATTGAACAAACAGAATAAATGAAGACAGGGCATGTAGAAAATAAGAGACCAAATATAGCAGAGTAGAGAGGGAAATCCTGAGTGATAAAAAGATCTTAGGATGATGGTACACACAGGCATAGAGGACAACCATCCTATATTGGAGCAGATCAGAAGGCTCCTGGAGAGCTTTTTTCAAGAAGATGGAATTGATCAAATACCTGATGTGTCTGAACATATTAAGAGATATAAATGAGTGGCAGAGTTTGGAATGAAGCAGTGATAGTATAAGCAAACAAAACCCCAAACAACGATCAACTTCAAAGAAAAACAGTTGTGAAGAATTGAAAAAGTAGGCTAGTTTACTCCATAATTCCTATGTGAATAACACACATAGTCAAATATTATGATCTAACCAAAATGGGAGGTGGGATAAGAAACATATGTGTCTGTGTGCAGGGATAGTAAAGAAAGCTAAATTTTTATTTTCCATAGTAGAAACCCAATAGATAATGTTAAAAAGGAAAATTATTAAATAGCAATGTAAGCATGATTTTACAGAGGTAGTTTGATATCAGTGCCAAATTAATCCACTGGAAAATTTGGAAGTAGTTACATCTGATGAAAGAGAAATTAAGGAGAGGTTGCTAAATTGGTTGATTGCTGCTAAGTAGTTGGGTGGGATAGGAAGATAAAAGTTCATTTAATTTGGTTACATCAAAACTAATAGTAACTTTAACAAGAGCAGTTTGAAGACAAGGGTGGTTAGAATAGTAAGATAGGAGTGGATTGAAAGTGAATGGAAACAATTAATTAAAAAATAATTTTTAGCTTTCTAAAAAATTAGCACCTATCAAACCAAAATCTAGTTTTTTGAAGAAACTAATAAAATAGATAAACCATGGGTAATTAAAATCAAGACAAAATATAAAAGAATATACAAAATAATCTTAAGAAAGATAAAGATATCATAGCTAATGATAGATTGGAGGTGTTTTAAAATAACAAAGTTCTATGAAAATTTCATGCCACTAAATTTGAAAACGGAGAAGAAAAGGATTAATTTCTAGAAAAAGATAATTAGCTAAATTTGCTCAAAAGGCAAAAGAGAACCTGAATAAACCAATGGTCACTAAAGAAATTTAATCAATAATCAGAAACAACCCTTCTCTAAAATGATTGAAAGTCCAGACAGTTGAACAGGAGAATTTTACAAAACTTTAAGAGATTATATCTTACCATGTTTCAGAAAAGAAGAAAAGTCACAGGCATGCCAATGGGTTTCAGACCCTGGGCAAGTTCGTTATGGATTCAATGTGACCAAAGAAAATGACAGTAAAACGTTCTTGGGGTGAAAGGGTTATACCCAACTTTATTTCCACGTTGGCAGGCCAATCAGTAATCCCGTTCAGTCACAGCGAGTCTGCATGCAGCAAACCAGTCTCTGCTTCTGGGCCCCTCTGCCCACACAGCCATCCTCAGGGCCCCTCTGTCTGCACAGCCATCCTCTGGGCCTCTGTGCTTGGCTCTGCCAAAACTCCAGCCTCTGCTCTGCTCTCCTGCAGCCTTGCAGCCGTGCCACCATGTCGTGTCCAGAGCACTGGGCAGAGCTCTTTATATAGAGTCAATAGCAATGTATTGCCCACATGTATGCAGTGAGCTAGTCAACCAGAGCTGCCAGGTGAGAATCCTGGCCACAGGAACTCTCATTTTATCCACACCACATAAATTATTTTACAATGATGATAGGACACTAAACTTATGAACATAGATATAAAAATCCTTTAAGTAAAACATTAACAAATTTAATTCACTGGTGTATGAAAAACGAGAAAAGTAGTTTATCCTAAGAATGCTGGGGTGGTTCTGCATCAGGAAATCCATTGTAAAACACCAGATTAACAGATTAAAGGAAAGAACTCTATGATCATCCCAATGGAGCAAAAAAGTGTTTGGTAAAATTCAGTACTCATTCATGATTTTTAATAAAATTAAGTATATAGGAATAGAAAGAAATGTTAAAAGATTCCCACAAAATAAAGTAGAAAATAAAAAAATACTATAATATAAACATAATATCATACCTAATGATGAGACTTAGAAACCTTTTCATGAAAGCCCGGAGTAAGAAAAGGATAGCTATTATTACTGTTTCTATTCAACATTATATAATACATCCTGACCAATTAAAAGCAAAAAAAATGAGTGAAGTGTAAGAATTGAAAAGGAGCAGTCATTTTCAGAACCCACGCCAGCCCACAGCCCTCATACTTGCACATAACTGTGCCCTATCCCTACTGCATTCCTGATACAGCTTCTTTCTCCTTGCTGATACTCACAGAGATCCAATTCTTGTCCCCTCCCAACTTGGAATTCTAAGAGTCATCTCACTTGAAGGATAGGGGATGGGAGTTGATGATGACTGTGTGTATAGCCAGTGGCATGTGAGACCCAGCATCCAGGAAATGTGTGAATAGGTGAGAATGTGGAGGATATGTGTATCCATAGCCAGGATGTTGCCAACAAATTTTAAAATATTGTAGTATTGTTTAGGGTGTGTGATAATTCCTGAACTAAAAAAAATATATTTTATTTGAGAAAGAGGTGGCTTTATACTCAAAGGTGCCATATCTATTAACAGCAGCCTTGGCTAGAGTTTTGTTTCTCCTCATTCTGTATAAAAAAACCTTGCAGATCATGAGCTCTTGCACCAGCTCATACTTCCTAGTGGTCATAGTTTTCTGATTTCTGGCCCCAGAATTTGTTGAGAGGATGTGGGCTGCATACTGGTCTTGCTCAGAAAAGATGAGCCCCAAGCCAGTAGGCCAAAACTGTCCACGAGTTAAGGTTATCGTCAAGTGTTCTTCAGGTAATCCTGGCTACTTCACCTCACTGGGACCCACATCTCATCAATACCGTGGAGATAATGATATGCTTTTCAAACCAAAGTAAGGAGTAAAATTATCATGTCCCATATTGTTTTCTCACCATTTCCCAAAGTTTTTCTAATCTCTTCTTTACTCATAAATTTAATTCATGTTCATTATATAAAGTTCAGAAAATTCAGAAGAAAAATAAAGAAGTTAGGATTACCCATATTTTTATAAATGAGTTAACTTTTGTTAATATTTTAGTTTCATTCGGGCTTTTATTCTATGTACATAATCACTTCTGGTTATCTGTGTGTTTGTATTTCCAAAAATTGAATCATACTGTGGAATAACCCACTTTTTAAATTGCATATTTTATCTTTAAATATTGATATATAAAGATCTACATCATTTTTACATTGATTAAAATGTGTGTGATTTCAAAAATGTAAACATTACAAATAATAAAAGTTCCTTCCTGTCAATCAAATCATATCCCAATACCTTTGCTAAAATCAACCAGTTTGTATTAATCCTTTTAGAAATATTGTGTACATATCCTTATTTCAGTAGATGGAGAATAGCTTCATTCTTGTTCATAAGTATATAGTATTCCATCATACACATGTACACAAGATAATAGTTTCTTATAGATGGATATTTAGGTATGTCTAATCTTTTGTCAATAAACACAATTCTACAATTATTAATCTTGTATGTACATCTTTGTGCATTTGTGCCAGTACATCTACAGGATAGATGCCTAGAAATGGAATTGCTAGGTCAAAGGTTATAGGCATTTTAAATATTGATAGACATTATCAAATTGTCCTTCAAAGAATTTGTGTCATTTTTGCTTTCAATAACAATGTATTAAAATATTTTCTTACACCCTCTCAACACTGCCCATTATTAAACATTTCCATTTTACCAATCTGATTAGGGAAAATGGTGCCTTGTTCTTCTACAATTATGAGTGAGACTAAGCATCTTTTCAATTTGTTTCATACCTATTTGTGTTTCTTTTTCCATGGAACTTTTGTTTATCCTTCATTTTTCTATTTGGTTCTTAGTATTTCACTTATTGATTTATAAGAAGTTTACGTAATAAGGAAATTAGCTGTTTTGATTTTTAAAAATAATTACATAGAATGTCACATATCATAATTAATTTATTTGACTCTTAACTAATGGCCACTTGGATTATTTCTCCTTTTTTACTGTATTAAACAATCCAGTGCTGAACAACCTCATAGGTAATTTTTCATTATTTCTTGAGGGTAAATTCCTAGGAAAGAGAATACTAATTCAAGGGAATGTATATTTAAAATTTATTTAAGTCTGACCTCTAAAGGAAGATTCAGTGTATTAGATGCAAATATTATCAATCTAACAAAAACACACACCCTTCCTCCCACTCAGCTGAACATTTTTAAGCTAAAGGGTGTTGGTATGAAATGCTCTTGTGATTTCTTTCTTAAGATAAAATACATGGAAAGAATGCTTCTTCTTGAAGAACCTAAACTTGTTCACTAAACTCTTCCACAATGTATCCAACATGACTTGGAAAATCTCTACACTAAACCAAGAACCAGAATTCCAAGATAAGCATTCTTTTGTAGTTTTTCTGTGGTTATTCTCTTTCACAATTACAAGTACACAAGTT
>JAVSCE010014700.1:0-92226 GCA_032199065.1 Smutsia gigantea | reverse complement strand
TGTCAGCTGGGCTCTTTAAGGCTTAAAAAAAAACACAAAAAAACCAAGAGAAAAAAAGAACAAGCAAAAAAAGAAGGAAGAGAAAGAAAAGAGAAAAAGAGAGAAAGAAGAAAGAAAGAAAAGAAAAAGGAAAGGGAAAAAGAAAAAAATTTTTTTTAAAAGCAAGAAAAAAACAAGCAAAAAAAGAAGGAAGAAAAAGAAAAGAGAGAAAGAAGAAAGAAGGAAAAGAAAGGAAAAGGAAAGGGAAAAAGAAAAAGAAAAGAAAGAAGAAAAAAGACAAAAGAAAGAAAAAAAACGCCCACTTGGAGTGGATTCTCTAAGCGTGCTGTAGGTGTTGCTGTTGCTCCAATAATCCACCGCCACGGCCGCGCTGCTTTTTGTAGGTCTGGCTGGGGTGGGAACGAATGGGAGGCTATTGTTTTCTGTATAAAGTTCCAGCGTGGCTGCTCCCTTCTCTCTGTCAGCAGCAAAGGGGACTGAAGTTCCCCAGGACTTCCAGCCTGCAGGGCTGAGCCCACCGGGGTGATGGTGTTCCGTCGCTGGGCCCCCGCCTCTCCGAGACCGCTACAAACCGCGTGCGCTTTTCTCTTGTCCCGGGGCGCTGGCTGCACGGTCCAAGCACATTCCTGGCTCAAAACCTGCACCTTCTGCTTCTCCAATGTCCAATGCACCATGCGATGTGTGTCAGCGCTCCCAGCACAGACCACCGGGCTGGTTATTTCGCAGACCTGCTCTTCCACTCCCTCCCGGCTCTGAATCCTCTCCTCCCGCTGGCATGCTGGGCTGGGTGAGTGCTCGGGTGCCCCTGGGTCGCGGCTCCGTATCTTACCCGCCTCGCAGGGTGCTGAGTCCTCCCGGGTGTGGCTGCACGCTGTGCACTTTCCTGTGTGCTCTAGTCTCCCTTTTAGGAATAGTTGTATTTGCTGTATTTTCGTAGATTTATATAGTTTTGGGAGGAGATTTCTGCTGCCCTGCTCACACCACCATCTTCCCAGAAGTCGAGAAAAGGAATATTTAACAAAATATCTTGGAAAGAATGAGTAGCAACATGAAGTAAAATTTAAAATGAGAGTCTCACTGTTCACCATGAAACTCAATAATGTTTAGAACAGTTATAGCAGGAGAATTTGTTAAAACTGATTTTATATTAAAAGCCAGTATTCATTCAAAGAAGACAGAAGTGGAGCTTCTCTGGCTTAAATGGGTCTATAGAGCTAGAACTTTGTGTATTTTCTCCTGTTACTGTTCCTTCTGTCCCTGACACTCTCTTTTGGCCAGCTGCCACTAAGGTCCATCTAAAGTTCTTAGAACTCATTGAGAATAATTGGAGCAGTACTGCAATGTAGTATTTGTCTTCATCAGGAAAGCACAGGAACTTGCAAAAGATAAATGTTATCAGGTAAATTATAAAAATGATATAACTTTGAATGATAATTTAAATCGAAACGAAAGCCAAGAAAGCTAAAAATAAGAAGAAATTTAAAAATATGAAAAATTACTTTAAACATGTTATTGTTTTTAGTGTATTTTATAAATTATCTTGAAAATGAGACTCCACATGCCCATATTACATTGTATTAGTTAGTTCAATATATAGTACATTTAAAATATCCAACAAGATGCAGAGTACATATAGTACAGACTATATGACATAATAAATAAGACATAATAAATATGATTTCCTTTATTGTTCAAGGCCCTCAGCTCACACTCAAGTCACAATTTTTAAGTACTATTTCTATGTCTGCACTGCTCCTCAGCTTTTCTTATAATTTCTCTACTCCAGTCATTCCACGTAGTCTCAAATCTCTGCTGTTACCGAAGCACCATCCCCTCTGAGAAACTTTATATGTCTCCATAGCTTTAAACTAAAATTTAGACTTTCTCAGCTATCTGGTTTTGAACCCAACAGCACACATTGAAATTATTTCTCAAGATCATAATTTTTCTATCATCTTTACCTACTTAAAACTCCATTTTTCTTGTTAGCCCTTCTTTTCAGAATGATCATATAATCTTTTGTTTTGTGCTCTATGATTTCCACATCGCATGCCCATTTATCCACACAACAAACACATGAGGTTGTTAGGGACCATTATCCTAACTTCCTGAATGAAGAATCTGTACCTGAGAAAGTTTGCCTGTAATGTTTTTAAGTTTGCCAGGTGAACTTTCTTAGGTACAGATTCTTAATTTAGTAAGTTAATAAATGCAAAGTACATAGAAAGAAATTTATAACTGTTATTGAGTCTTGTTATTCCACAATAATTTCATCAATATTTCCATAGTACCAGCTTCCAATAAGAGGTTTTTCTTTCTCAAACCTACTTTGAATACTCATTCAGTTCAGGTGTCTTCTTGGGTTTTTCAGACTCTTTCTTTGCTTCTTGGACATGTGGCAAATTGTTCACGTTAAAATTATTTATACATATGTCTTACTTTTTAGGCTTGATCACAAACTCTTAAGAACAAGTATTATGCCTCATTTGTTTTCCCTTCCATTCTTCATTCACTCATTCATTCATGTAGCACATGTTCACTGAAGCACTACTACATGCCAAGTAGTGGTCCAGGCACCAGCTGTTGCAGGTGAAAAGATAAGTAAGCAGAATCCTTGACCTGAAGGAAATAATAACTGGAAGAGGAGACTGGCAAGTAAGCAAATTATTTCAAGACTAACGCTATCCCAGAAATTTTGTAAAAGATACAATAGAATCATTAGCGAAAGACCTCCTGTATCTGTCTGAGGAGTCAGGGAAGGCATCCCAGAAGACTAGTCTACTGAGTTAATTCTAGAATGAATTAGAACTTGAACGTGTGATGTTGAGGGCAAGCTATCCCAGGCAGAAGGAGCAGCATGAGCCTGTATATAGACAGGCACAGCTGTTGACCAAATCCATGAACAGAAGCGTCATCAAACCCCATCTGCAGAATGAGACACTCCAGTTACTGTGAGCATATCTGTCCCTCTCGTTTTCAAAATCAGACGTCCAGGTCTTTTGGAATACATTGGAAGAAGGAAGTTTTCCACAGAGCAGTACCAGGCAGAAATCAGGATTGCAGTTACCAATGCACTGAGAACACAACCCTCCGCTGCCAAAACTATTGGGCCTCACCTTACAATCGGTTATGCAGGCAACAAAATCACATTACACCTTTTTTAAAAGCATCACTAAATCCAATTCTAAGAAAATGTTTGGCAAAGGTAAGACATAAACATCAGCTGCCTTTCACTGGAAACCCTTAAGGAATTATAAACATGAGTACCTGAATGATGAAAAATGAACTTCTTGAACTAAATTATATCAAGAAAAAAATTTCAAGGATTTATTTCAATAAGCTTAAAGTTTAGCAATGAATAGAGATACATTTTAAACGCCTTGAAAGCACAACAGAAACAGCCATAGAATAATTCACAAAATACAAAGTAGGCAGTTGCTGTTGTTTTGAAGTCAGACTTCTCTAAAATTCATGATACAGATTCACAGCTGTACAAAACTGCTCTAAATAGATAAAACATTTCAAATCAATTTTATTTTTAAAAATTTAACTAGAAACAAATGATAAACACCTTTAAGCCCCTAATGTGATTCTTTGAGCCTCCTCCCCCTTCTCTCTTCCAATGGTTTTAGTTGCCTTTTCAGTAAAATGTGCCCATTTGGACACAAGGGAAGGAACAACGGTGTGGAACATATAGGGACTAAAGAGAACCCTTGCTAGTGTGGAGTGACAGACACAGAATTATTTGGGATTCAATATTTGCCACTTACTAGCTTTGTAACTTAGAAATAGTCACTTTATCTTCCTGTTTTCAATTTACTTACCTATAAAACAATAAAAAGCATGACTACATAGGATGATAAAGATTAGCAGAGAGAATAATTTACATTGATGTGTGCCACATTAGTATCTCTAGGCCAGAATCTCTTCTGAGTTTCAAGGCTACCCAATTGCCTCAGAGACATATTTACCCTGACGTCTCATATCACCCCATTACACTGTGTAACAAATATGTCTATGGGATTCATTCTGTGTCTGGTCCTACTCCTGCTGGTATTATCTCAGTGAATTTTATCACCATATGTCACTTCCACAGGCCAGAAAGATTAAAGGCATCCCTTATATAACCTCTCTCTTATCTAATATATAAATCATTTTCTGAGTTCTGTGAATTTTGTCTTCAAAATAATGTCAAATTGCACTGCAGGATTTTCACTGGCCTTCCTGAATGTCTTTACAATGGCTACAAAACTTTCCACATGCTGCAGCTTCAGTAATCTTTTGAAAACTCAAATCTGACCATGATCTGTTTAAAATTCAACAATGGCTTCTGTTACTCTAACAATATGGCCAAATCCATAGTCAATACCTTTTTTTCAACTAATTATTTTTTCCTGTTATATTTATATCCTCCTGAATGTTACTTCATTGACCCTGAGAAAATATAGGTTGAGTCATTGGGTAAGGAGTTAAGGCCTTTTTCTTCTATTAGGAGGTAATCTCTGTGAAGATAGAAACTGTTGTTTACCACTGCATCCATAGCATCTAAGACAATGCCTGTCCAAGGTAGTTACTAAATATATGTAGAAAGAATAAATAAATCAATAAAACCCCCTAGAAAATACTTAATGTGATAGAAGTCATAAAATATGTTAAAAATGCATATCTAAAAATGACTTGGGTTTTAAATGGGGGTGATACTTCTTTAGCAAGCTCTTCTTATATTGGTTAAAAGAATACAAGATACTTAATTGGTTAAAAGATTACTTGTACTGATTAAAAGAAAATTATAAATATCACTTACACTCACATTGATTCACTTGTTTCATCCTATACTAATACCATTTGGTACTTAGACTAGAGAAGCTTGAGAGATACTAATTTTGATCTTGTAAGGCTCTTAGACAAGGTAGAGAAGGAAAAGATACATAGAAAATTTACCATGTAACTCTAAAAAGGAGTGATTAAACATGACTATATAGGTGTATGAAATGATTTCATACCTGAAAGTTTGGCAAATGGATAAATAAGATCAGAGTTCAGCCAGAGAGAAGAGTGTGTTCAGAAGCATGAGCCATGCTTTTGATGAGCATGTTCTGGAAATGGAAATCATAGAATCCTAAATGGTGAATCTTTCAGAAACCATTACCAATATATTCCTTTCTTTCTGTACTGTGGGTGTTTATGGAAAGAAGGGAAACATGTTACTTGAGACTGTCCCTCTTTTTAGCTCACAGGAAGCCCCTCCCCTTACCACACATCCACCCTTTGTAAAATCCCATATTCTCAGTGACCTCAAGGTTTTCAAAGAACTGATCTTATCTTCCAGCCAGTGTTCCTTCTATTGGCTGTGATCTTCAGATAAATCAGAACAGGTTCCATATCTATTCAACTGTTGGTCCTCTAAAAGGCAGGGAAAGGTTGATAAGACACAAGTTCTCCCATTGGCCCTAAATTGTGGCTTTGCTATGCCACATGCTAACCTGGGACAAAGGAAAATAAAATAAAATAATAGTACCTACTTCATAGGGTAGTGGTGAAGACTAAAGGAAATAATGCATGCAGTATACCTACAAGAGTTCCTGGCACATTAAAAAATACTCAGGATGTGTCAGCTATTATGAAATGACTCTGTGTATCTCTTCAGTGTAATTGTCCATTTCTTATACTACTCAAATAGGAGAATTTAGAATTCCACAAACACATTGTACACGTACACCTCTGTTTTTCTTGTTACTCTTCTATCTTGGAATAGTCCCTGCTCTTCTCTGTCTGCTACTGCCTGCTCATCCATCAAGGCCTGGTCTTCTCTTTTGAGGCTGAACTATTCAGAAGTCATTTCTTTCTCCTTTGTGTTCCTGTTGGATTTTATTTGTGACTCCTTCGTTTCATGTAACACAGCCTGATGTCTCATACTTTCTTGCACAATTATCTGACTTCCATACTGAATTTAGAGCTCCTTGAGGTCTGGAACTATCTTAGTCATTTATGTCATCAAATCTACCACAAGAAGTATGAAGTTGGTAAATGTTCTTCATTTCTTTATATTTTACTTATCTGTTTATATGTTCATGAATTATCAATGAACTGAGTGAAACATCAGTGTTTATTGAATACCCCTTACCCACAAGCCGTATATTGTTTTACCGTTTTTGCTTGTAGACCTTCTCGTGTTAGAGTGGAGCGACAGAGTAGTGAAATGAAGAGAGACCTCATGGTATTGAAATCTAGCTCCTCCGCATAGTGGTGTGTGGTATTGGGAAAGTCACTTAATTCTCTCAGTGTCAATGTCTTCACTCTTTCTAGGGATGACAGTACTTTGCTAATATATGGTTGATTAATAATGCATGTACAGAATCTGCATGTAGCGTTACTATCTGTTCTTCATTTATCAAGAAGATACTGACAGTTCTACTCAGGAAGATTACTGAAAGCCCAGATCTAAGTACAGCCCTAGAGTTTTATATTACTATCTTCAACATAGTCATAGACATTATTATAATAGGTATTATCATGATTATTATTAATTAGGCTTAAAATCAAAATGTCAAAACTTTCCTTGGCAACCCAAGCAGGAGTTCTCAAAGGTGATTCAAAAACTGCTAGATATGATCTTGTGTCACACTGCATGAAGTTCTTTAACACACGCATTCATTTAACTATCACAGTACTCTTTGATATATTCTGATCTCATTATTTCAGGTTAAGAAACTTCAATTCGGGGAATTGAAGTTAAAATTTCTTAAGGTCACAAAACAGTTAACTAAGAGAGTCACATCTTAAACCCATTTTTTTTTCCCTGATTTTAATTCTAGTGTTCTTCCCATGGTTGCCCTGAAAAAAATGCTCTATGTTAAGCAGAATGGGAATTTAAAGACCCTTGCAACTTGGTTCATGAAATAATAAATTATTTTTTTTATTTATTAAAATATTAAATAAGGAACTGAAATGTGCTTTCTCAATTTAAAGGGTTTGGGGATAACATTATAAAAATGTAAGTTTCTTTTTAATTTCTGAAAAGAAACTGGTCACGCTAGATTCAACAATTCATATGAAAGGAATTGAACTTTACCTGAATTTTGGAGGTAGCTATAGTCATAGCCCAGATCTCTGGATGAAATAAAGAAATCACCATTTCTATAGAGAGGTATAAAAGGAACCATGTAGGAGTCCCGGTTATGTCCAATGGGTGCATTGGCTTCTGGGTAAACTTCTTGAAGAGGATGGTGCCTTCGAAGCCACTGTTCAAAAATACTACAGAGGGAAAGATTATTCAGCCTCAGAAACATACTGTTTATAAAATAAATGCTTGGAATTCTTAAAATAACAAGGCATGTCTTGAAATCCCAAGATATGGAAAAATGCCAAATATTTTTCATGCTTTGAAAATATTTTGTAAAGCACCAGTTCATGCTGTCAGGCCCTGATGAAGCCCATTCATTTGAAAGAAATAACAGAGGATAACTTTGAAAAAGGAATTTAGGAGATGACTGAAATGTACATGACAAGTTTAGACCCTTTAGAATGCTGCAGAGCAAGGGTAGTTATTGTCTGAGTGACAGTTGAGTCATAGTTGTAAATTAAATGTTTCTTGTCTCAAAGAAAGTTAGCCTAAAGGAAGGATATACAAAACAAAGGAATCAGTACTGGCATTTGGTCTTTTTTTTTTTTTCAGGGTGGGAGACTTTTAACTATTTCAGTCCCCTGGTTATGTTTGGTGAAGTGTCTGCTTAATGTATCTTGTGGGGAGAAAGAGCTCACCTTCCATGACAGAGACTAAAAATACTTGGACTTGGTTTCCCTACTTCCCCTGAGGATAGAATATGACCCACATGATCAATACTCAGCCAATGAGATATACCCATCCAGATGTAACAGATGATAGTGACACAAAGAAGCAAGGACAATGGAAACCATTCTAGGAATGGGCAATGGCAGTTGTGATAACAACATCCTGTTTCTAGGGGAAGCAAGGCCAGAAGTAGCTGCAAAGGGATGCACTCTGTGTCCTGTAGCAGGTCTTGGCTGCCGCCCTCCTCCCTTGTTTCCACCTGTTTCTGAACCTGTTTCTTATGATTCCCTCAGCGATCTGACATCCTCTCAGCAAATACTTTTCCTGTTTTAATTGGTCAATTAAATCAAATTATTTTCCTGTTTAAATTAGACTTAGTTTCTGTTGCATGTAACTAAAATCTCTGATTGGAACAAAGCTAAAAAATTAAGAGATCAAAAGATCCAGTAAGGATGGAATAGAAACTTAGGCAGTAGCAGAATTTATAGTGGGTCATTAAAAGTGTGATAAAGAAAATGGTTTTGTATTATCAGGGTACATAACGTAGAGGGAAGAACACTACATCTGGAGATAGACACTTCCCCTTGTGGCCTAGCTCTGTGGTTTAGGAGCTGTGTGAACTCTAGGCACATCACTGCAGGTCTCAGAGATTTAGGCTCCTCATCACTAAAATAAAAGTAATAATGTCTGTCCTATGTGTTTCCAAAGGAATTATCCAATGGGATAATTTTTGTAAAAGTTCTAAATAAGTAAGCTATTGTTATTTAGCTATAAAATGTAAGCTAGGAGATAAAAGGTTAGTGTGTGTTTGAGGGGCTGGTGTCTAAAAAGGAAAGTGAAAAGACATCTTTTTTGAAAAGACATTTTGAAGTACAATAAAGAGAACAAGGAAGCAGATGACAGCAGTGGTGATCATTTTATCCATGGTGGAAAATTTTTGCTTAGAGAACCTGGACGTCAAATATTAATTGTGGTCAGAGTTGGTTTTTAATTGTGAATTAAGTGAGGTATCAGCAGGATACTGATAAACATAGAAAATCTGGTCCTTGAATACCAAATGCTGTCTAAACAGCTGAATCTTTAAATATGTTTCCTGAATACTTACTATGTGTCAAATTTTGGAGAAATATAAAGCTGTGTAAAACCCTGAGTTTTGTGGTTTGTGACAAGGGAAATTTGTAAAATTTCTCAACCTGCTTGATTTTCCTTTTCATCTGCAAAATAGGAATAATATTTATATCATGAAGGTATTGAGACGATGAATTAATCTAAGTAAGCTACCTAGCTAAGTGTTCGGCAAATAGTAAGCAGAAGCTATCATCATCCCTATCCTCTCCTCCCCCTTCTTCCTTCTCATTATTAATGTTAAACTGGAAGAATTTCACAATTGGTAAGAGACATGAGACATGCTATAACAGAAATGCCAAAGCTTTGTATATTTGAGCGGAGTCTTTAAGAATGGTTATTAATTCTAGTAGGCAGAAAATAAGAAAGGAGATTGAGGAAGATTGGTTTTTCAGTGTGTACCTCCATTTCCTCAACTGAAGAAATTAGGAATCTGGCTTAACAAATAAACCCCAAGTCCATTCAAGTCCTAAAATTTTATGAATTAGTCTTTAAGCGGTTTTCTTCTTTTCACAAAAGCATAATTTGTTCATTATATACAATTTAGAAAATATAAACAAGCATTATATCTAGTTTTTGAAGTATGCATATATAACTACAAAAATATTTTAATAGAATTGTATTACAGATAATGTCTTAAAATATTTTATTTCACTAAACAATGTTTAATGTTTAAATAATATTTGAACATGTTTAAACAATTTTTACCAGCTTTCAACTGGCAAATGTATCTTTTAATGAGAAGGAGGCTCCCTGATAATCTCTCCCCCACCCCTATTAAAATTTGATTGATTTAGAAAGAACACAATGGACAGTGAGCCCAAGATAAGGGCTTGAGGCAAAAATTGTGCCTTTTGTCAATTAAGAAAAATTATTACTGTCATTCAATTTATAAATTATCTTTTGTCTGCCAAGAAATAAAAATTCCTTACCTAGGTAATACAAGGATATCAATTCTTAGCACCAAAAGATTTAATGGATGAAGCCATTAATGTGCTCACCCACCTTATCAACCTTTTAAATGAAGGTATTAATCTTGATTAAATTCTTCATTGGTTGTTCTCATCTTCAGTTAATTTCATCAAACCATGTCTAGAATGGCTCACATCAGAATACTAATGTTTAAGTTAGATAATCCCACTGACATATGGGGAAAAAATAATCTTCTTACCAAAGATTAATTTAAACTGTGTCTAGACAGTTTTCTGGAAGTCTGAGCAACAATAAAATTCAAGTAGTTAGGAAAGGGTAAAAATGACCACAGATGGAAACAAGAAGATATGTATTTTATACATATAAGTAACATAGGACTTCTGGTTTCAGCACTGACATGTTAAGACCCTGGTCATACCCACAAGAAAGAGCTAGACAAATGGAAAATCAGTAACTTTTCATGGCCCCATGAGAGAACTGAGGTCACAGGGCAAACTGCTACCCCAAAAACTGCAGAGATGAGGGCATCCATGGGAACACAGCTGAGATCTGCGTATCAGGAGCAGAAGCAGCGGGATCCATAAGCTGGAAGGAATATGTAAACATTTTGGTGGCTGGCTGGAGATCAAGGATAGACTAACAGTGATAGTGAGAAACTCCTGAGAGCCACATTCTTGGGGATATTTGTACACAGTTGGGGTTTTTACCTCCAGGAATTCTATCAGATTTTCATAATGAAAATAGGAGAAAGATTCTCTTCTGGCTCTGTCAGTAAGAGGGAGGGTGTGACACTGTGATATATGCCTAGCGTCTTGTTCATAGCAAAGCCCTTTAATTCAGAAGAAATAGCTACCAAGCCTTATCCCTGCAGGAAGAAGGGAATTCCTCTCAGTCTAGGCATTTCCAGCCATCCCGTCTCACCTAAGGGGAAATAAAACACAGCCTGCATAGGTTAGGTCTTCCAGGAAACAGATTGGGAATTTTGTAACCAAAAAAGGGAGTAGGAGTCCACCATACCATTGGAAAAACAGTCATGAAGGTCACAGCCCTAAGACATTGGCCAACTAAAAACTGAAATGCAATCATAGCATTTTAGAACCCATGCCTCCCTTCTACTTTACCATGGTGCGGACAGAGCAGAGTGGAGACAAAAACAAAGACATTCAGGAAATTTGAAGTCTCTGGCACCTATGGCTATAAAAATCGTTGAACACAGCACAATCCTTGCCAGATTGACATAAATCCTTACATTAAAGGTCTGTCTACCTCAGTTTCCTGTCACCCAATAAAACATATCTGACTTCAATAAAAAGTTGCAAGGCATGCCAAAAGGTAAGAAAATAACAGTCTGAAGAGACAAATCCTCAGACCCCCAACTCAGATAAGGTGTAGATTTTGGAATTATGAGGTAGAGAATTTAAATAATTATGAATATGTCAAAGGCTCTACTAGAAAAAGTAAACATGTAAGAACAGATAGGTACTGAGGCAGAGAGGTGGTAACTCTATGGAAGAGTCAAAGGAAATGCTAGAAATAAAAAGCATTGTAACAGAAAAGAAGAATACCTCTGATGGACTCATTAAGTATTGTGGAAATGCAAAGTCAAATAAAGAAGACAGTCTGGTCAGTCAGCACAGTAGAGTATGAGTGCCGTGGGAGAAGCAGGGCCATTAACATTTGGGGAGAACACAGAGAGAGGAGATAGCATCTGTTTGGGGGAAAGGGTGAGGGTGTATTAGAGTTCCCTGGAAAAGCAGAACCAACAGGATGTGTGTGTGTGTGTGTGTGTGTGTGTGTGTGTGTGTGTGTGTGTGTGTGTTCAAGGAGAGGGAGATAGTCACAGAAACAGAAAGACACAGAGAGAAACAGAGACAAAGAAAGGTTCATAAGGTCATGGAAATGTGGCAAGTCCCAAATTTGCAGGGTAGGCAGGCAGGCTGGAGACCCAAAGAGTTGCAGTTAAACTCTAAAGGCTGTCTGCTGGCAGAATTCCTTCCTGCTTGGAGAGTGCAGTTTTTTCCGCTACGGCCTTCAACTGATTGAATGACGCCCACCCACATTATGGAGGGTAATTTGCTTTACTCAAAGTCTACTGATTTAATGTTAATATCAACTAAAAAATACCTTCACAGAAGCATAGAATAATGTTTGGGAACATGTGGCTAAACCAAGATTATGTAGGGTTTTTCTACACATTATAAAAGGTAAAAAGTCTGAATATTATTCTGAAACCTCTGAGGAGCCATAGGAGGATTTTACACAAGAAAGTAACACAATCATGTTTAATTAATGCACAATTCAATGAACTAATAGCTGAATTTGGAGTTCCAAAGGAAGTAAGCAGGTAATATATATATGACCTATTTGTGCTGTGATCACTGGAAAAACTTGGTATCTCTCTCTGGGTTTGAAACAGCAGCAGCCCAGAAGCTCCTTTTCTTCATGCTCTTAGCTAATGATAGAACTCATTTAAGGAGTATTTCGAAATTTTTATTGAAACTACACTTTTAAAACAGGTGGACACTTTAAGAGCTTAGATTGCCAGGGATGTGTAGCTGCAAATGAAATCCTGCTATACAGTTAAGAACTTCAACTGAAGCCAACCTCAAATGACTATGATTTCAATATACTCTACAGCTTCTTAGCATAGTTGGGGAAAGGGCAAACAAGTGCTTGGGGAATAGGTAAGGGAGCGAAAACCAGATTAAAATCACTTAAACTAATGATAAAACTTGAAGGAATTTGGTGTAAGAACAAAATTATCAGTGATAATGAACCAAAAAGAACTGAAGAACTAGAAGTCTAAGAAAGAAAGGCAGTTTCAGAGTTTGTTTTTCATTTTCTCAAAAACACTTATGGGTATCATTAAGTGACAAGGCACCCTGCTGTGAACTGTTTTAAAAGGGGATTAAAAGCAAGCTGTAGTGGTCCCCATGTGATTACAGTGTGCACCCAGGATTGAGAGCCACTGCCTTAAGCAGAAATTGCCCTCAAATCACATGAGCCAGGCTGTACTCACAGGCCGTAACTAGCCAGTGAATCTGTGAAAAGGAATCTTAAAGGACCAGCCCTCGCAAAGTTGAGAGTCTGTGTGGGACAGGCTATTGATTTGGCCCTTAATACTGATTGACTTTCAAATTCTTAGTGCTCTTATCTGTGAAATGGTGAGAATAAAAAGTGCCTTGTTCCCTTCACTAAGTTGCTCATTTATTTATTCATTAAATATCCTGTCTTGTACTCATTCCATGCTAAGCTACAAGGGTGGGTAAGAATGGCCCTTGTCCTCATGGCTCTCACTCCATGATGTTGCAAAGAGAGACATGATTTCAAAGCAATGTAAATGATGCTCTTTGGAGGTATGTGCATAAAACCTATGGATTTCAGCAGGAGCAGCTAGCTGTTGTAGTCAAGGACAGCTTCACAGCAGGGATGCTATTTAAACTGGCTGGGTAGATTATGGGGAAGTCATTGCATTCAAGGCACAGACCCATAGGAAGCCTGGGCACAGATGTAATTGAAAAATGAAAGTGGTTTGGTGAGTCAGCACAGGATCAATAAAAGTGAGACCAGAAAGGTGAGAAAGGTCAGACTGTGAAAAACCTAAGGGGGGTGAGGGTGGCAGTGATAGTTTGGACTTGCTCCCAAGAGTTAATTTTCCACCTAAATACATTACAAGAGGACTGACCAGGATTGAATTTGAATTTTAAAAATATGATTATAGTGTATATGTATATTATATTAAATAATCAATCAAGACATATTACTTCTGTCTATTGGAGATCATAGTGTATCAGTAGACCAATAGTGAATAAGGTAACTTGTACGTATGTAGACAACTCTTTTAAGATAGCTACACTGCCCCTCTTCCTTGCAAAATTTCTTTTTATAAACTTTACCATCACTTACTACTATTCTTCATTAAAGTAATGCTTCTGAGGCTCATAAAGTAGTGAAAATCACCTAGTCAATTCAGTAATAATTCCCATTTATTAGGTAGTTATGTATCTGGTACTGTGTGCTGGGGATTTTAACATGCATTGACATGTTTCTCCAACAATACTGCAAGAGAGGTATTAGTCATAGTAGTAGTAGTGAGAGCTCCATATAGAACCCATGCTGGGTGCTGTTCTAAGTACTTCTCCTACTGGAACTCATTTAATCCTCAGAACAATCCCATGAGGAGTGTTCTATTATTATCCCTATTTTGCAGATGAGAAAACTGAAGCACGAAGGGGATAAGACACTTTTACAAGGTTACCCAGCTAGTTAGAGGCAAATGGCAGAGTCAGGATTCAAAACCGGGCAGTCTATCTGCAGTACATGTTCTCAGCCTTAGCAAAGTATTGCCTAACAACAGTATTTGCATGAAAACACATAACAAACAAACAAAAAGCAGGAGTAAATGATGACTTTCCCTGGTTCATTTAGGTAATGACGAGCAGCAGGAATCTCACTTAGGTGGTTGTACTCGGTGCTTTCCATGGCAGCAGGTGCTTCCAGTTGTGTGCTTTGCAAACATACACACCCGTGCAGAGTGAACCCGTGTGACTTGCACATTTTCTAATTTAGTCAAGAAAAGAAAAAGAGCATTGGAAAAGAGCTTTTGAGTGGAAAAACCTGTGGCATTTTGTATTAGAAATGAAAGCTTAATCCGTTCACTGCTATATCCATGAAAGCTAGAAGAGTGCCTGCACACAGTTGGTGCTCAATACATATGTGGTAAAAGCCATCCATAAGGATTCTAGAATCTTGGAGCAAGTCCAAACTGTCCCCTGGGGATGAGGACAAAATACCATATATATATATATATATATATATATATATATTTTTTTTTAAACATAAACTCAGCAAATTGTTATTGAGTTTCTACCTGGGCAAGCCAAGTCCTGGCAGTGTATGTAATAAAGCAGGAGGTAAAATGTTTCAAAAGGCAGAGTTCTTCCCTTAAGCATGTTTTAGAAAGGAAAAACCACTCACACCATTTGTATATATGGCTTTTGTATATCTTTACTTTAGTTAAGGCCCTAGGACCTGTATCTGATGTGGAAAGTTGTCTTTAGGTTAAAAGTCATCAGTAGAATTAGTTCAAGATGGGCATAATTTGTATGAATACCGTTTCACTGGCCCAACATTCTTGTCATGACCACAGACAATACTGTGGATTCCAACATCCTCTGTAAATCAGGATGTCCGTGTCCCTAGGCCCTAAACATCAACTTGATGATGTTAAGAGTCTGTTGCTCTCCCTGTCAGGGTAGATTTCATCTGCTTCTGAGGGTTACTGTGAAGAGTTCACCACATATCTACTACCTGTCCAGTTGGAGAACTCCTTTATTTTGAATGAAAAAACTCCTTCCTCCAGACGAAAGGAGGGTCAGAAAGGATCCTGTTGTCATTTTGCCATACGGTGCTTCAGACACAATTCTAAAAATTTCAGCCTCACAAGAAACTGGATATAGTTTGATGGGAATTCATAGAAGTTATGGAATTATTCCTTCACCTAATCACCTACATTACAGCTTAGAGATCCCTGTAGTTACAGCTGCACAAAGGCTATAATTCCATTAATCAATTTTCACCCATCCTCAACTGGAATTAAGAGTATCTGTTTTTTCTCTGTAGGTTGTAAGGGTTCTTGTTAATAAAAATCACTGAGAACCTCATTCTTCATCTCGGTTCACTAAGAGAACATTTGTTGACTCATCTATACCCAGACCTGGCCTGCATCTCTCCTGCTTTCTGACTCTTCTCCAGAACATAGAATGAGGAAATGAATAGTTTGGTGGGTCTGGATAAAAAAAAGGGGGAGTAGTGAGAAAGTGCATTGATAGGAACAAAATAGCAAAACTCTATGGGTGTCAGCCTAAGGCATATGAATTTATTCCATATGTAATGAGAATCACTGTTGCCATTTGAGGTGAACAGCATGAAAAAATGCTGTGAGTAAAAATTGTATATGCAAGTGTTGCACAGGATGGATTTTTTGTTAGATGAGAGGCAAGGGACCAACATTTATGGGGCAATAAGCACCTATACCAAAAATGTAAGAAAAGTCAAAGGTAATGTCTGTAAATGAAACAAGAAAGCAAAGAAGGTCACGAATGTTTGAACATCAGGGATGCCATCTGGCAGAAGGAAGATTCAGTATGAACTCAAATGCTTCTTTCCAATGAACAGCAAATATTCCATGCATGCCTAAGAATATTTATGATGTACAATTATAGAAACACATGGAACACAAATACACAAATAATTTATGGAGTAATAATGCTAATATCATTGGAAATTCAGATGAGAACAAATGTAATGTGCTCAAGTCTGGCCTAATGAACAAAGAAGATAATGTAAAACATCCTTCAGAAAGCAAATCCAGCTGGAGCTGACAACCTGACATCTTAATCACAACAAATGATTCTGATGCGGGAAGGAAGGAGCCCACAAAAAGATAGATCAAGAACTAAAAAAGAGATTATTTTCTGTGTGTTTTTATCTAATATAGTAGTTACATACCCAACCTATCCACCTTTTTTTCTTTAGACAAATTCATCTATCAATATTTCCAAGTCTCTTTTCTTCCTACTCTTCTAATCTTCTATTCCAGTTAGGAAAAATTGGCAAATGCATTTCTTACCAGGGTCAGTGATCAAAGTCAAAAGTATAAATTGCTACTTTAAGGAAAGGAGAAATCTATT
This sequence comes from Smutsia gigantea, assembly GCA_032199065.1. Lineage (NCBI taxonomy): Eukaryota > Metazoa > Chordata > Mammalia > Pholidota > Manidae > Smutsia > Smutsia gigantea. The sequence goes on along the minus strand of JAVSCE010014700.1, from coordinate 75,684 downwards.
CTCCTTGCATTAGATCTTTATACTAGATAGGAAGCTAAAAAAAAAAGAGTTCCCTATCTTCTGTGCTAAGGAGTGGCCCATAGAAATGTAAAATATTCGTGAAACCCCTTCTGAAAATAACAATGAAACAATGAATCATAGACGGTAGAAGACCAAAGGAGCAATCAGAGACCATCTCAGAAAGAGTTAAGATTATAAACAGAAGGGTCTATATCCGTGAGGACTTTGGAATCTCTATAAATGTTCCAAGTTGTTATGACTTACTACCTGTTTTTCCCAAGTAATTAGTAGTAGAATTCATGAAATGAGAAAGATTCTATCAGGGACCATTAAGGGAAATATTCATAATGAAATAATTAATATTTCATTTCAATTATTGTACTTGAATTTGTCTAGAAATAACATCTAGGCTCCCTTAGACACTGTTTTTATTGATATGGAGTTATGGGAATATATTTTATTCCACAGCCAAATAGCAGACAGAGAGGAATTCGGAGGGATGGAATGGACTCAGCAACCATGTTTGCATATTCTTCCTTGGGTCCAGCTGATAATCCCTGTTTTCATTTCAAATATCAGAGGAATTAACTTATGTTTGAAGCCTTTCCCCCAGCTACTTAACACACTTCTAGACAGTGAGGACTAATAATTCCATTTTCCCTGTCTCTGATTTCCTTGTGTCCTTTTGAAAGCTGAGCTTGCCTGTTCAGTGAGGGTTTATCATTTGCTCTTTGTGCCCAAAACACTTGAGACTCTCTATCCATTAAAAAATTATGACTGGATATAATCACCTAAAAAATAGAAGAATTTCTTAGAGATTTGATTACCTAATGGGTCTGGACTCAAAACTGATGTAAGGATCAATGAAGCTTAATTAAACATGTACTAATCACATAGGTATCATTTACTGGGAACTCATATGAGGGAGAAGGGGGAGAAAGAGTGTTATTTTTATTCTTTTCTCTTTGTTTTTTCAAACTGGTTAATATCAATTGAATGATCTTCAAGTTTAATGATTCTTGGTTCTGACTCAAATCTGCTGATAAGTTCTAATTAATATTTCATTTCAATTATTGTACTTTTCAACTCCAAAATTTCTATTTGGTTTCTCTTAATAATTTCTCTTTATTAATATTCTCTATTTGGTAATATAAGATTCTTAATACCTTAGTTCTTTATCCCTTATTTCCCATAGCTTTTTGCACATATTTAAAATAGCTGATTAAAGTGTTTGTCTAGAAATAACATCTAGGCTTTCTTAGGCACTGTTTTTATTGATTGATTTTTCCCTCTTGTGTATTGGATATACTTCCTTTTTTCTTTTCATTCATTATAAATATAAATTTAAAATACTCAACAAAGTACTACCAAACTAAATCCATCAACATACAAAAAGAATTTTACACTGTAACCAAATGGAATTTATCCCAGAAATTCAAGATTGGTATAACATCCAAAACTTAATTAATGTAATACATCCATAATCTAGCAAAAGAGAATAATAGGATTAAATAATGAGGACTTTTTTTTATTAATGTTAGAAGAGGTTCAGTATAACGATAGTGAAATATTAGAGGAATATTTTGAAGTTCCAAATGTTTCTCTCATTACTCATTAAGGTTTTACCAGCAGACATGCTCAAAAATAGGTAGAATGAGAGTTTGGGAGAAAAGGATGAGAGTTACGAGCAAGATAAATCTAGGAAGTTGTCCTGGTTTTAGGTAGGTAAACCCATGAACAGGAAATCCAGGTATCTAAACATGAGCACCTGAAGGGATGTGATGGACTCCAGTTTGACTTTGGCTTCCTCAAATTCACGGGCCTTAAAAATTCATTCCTATGTCCTATTTCTTCAAACTCTCCATTTGAATGATCTTTCTTCCCCCAAACCTAGCTACATTACATACTTCAGTGTAGTTGTATTTGCTATTTACAAACATTTTCTTCTAGAAGGACCTAATTTAGTGAGATCTGGGGTTCAGGTACAGGTGGGTGCTGAGATTATAGCTTTAGGTACTCTGTTTGGTATGTCTTTGTCAGCGGTAGAGGTTTTAATAATGTCAACTTTCTCAGGAAAAGAGGCTAAAAAGACTTGATAAGATACTAGTGTCGTAGCCAAATATCCTTCAGAATAGGGCAGAATTTGATTCTCAGTATGAGGAGTACTAAACTTGAAAGAAAGATGTCTAGTGGTGCAGAGAAGGGGTTCATAGAATGCTATAAATTGGTGGATATCTGTGTTCACCTTTGGCACATCTGTGGTTGTATAAATACTGCTAATTCTACACCTGCCCACATTGTGGGCATGAACTCAGTGGTTCTCAACCTAAGAAAATGCTAATGCTCAGGCCTCCATATTTATTAAATAAGAAGCTCTGCACATGGTTATTTTTTAAAGTAAGCCATGGATTTATGCAGCAAGGATTGGGAGACACTTCCAGAGGGGATTACCTATTTTGTCAGGTCTGGTTTAGAAAATGGATGAGAGAGACATTGAGTAGAATGTATTAATGGCAGAGCTACTGACTAATTGGATTAAAGAAATAATCCACGGACCTAGAGAGTATTATACTGAGTAAAATAAGTCAGACAGAAGAAGACAAATACCATATGATTTCATTTATATGTAGAATCTAAAAAACAAAACAAATGAACAAACAAACAGAACTGAAATAGACTCAAACACAGAGAAAAGACTGGTGGTTACCATAGGGGAGGGGTGAGGGGATGGGTGAAATAAGTGAAGGGAAAACATTAGTGAGAATGTTTGATACCTTCATCTGGAAAAAAAAGTAACTCACATTCCTCGTAACAATGTGCAGTTGAGTTCTGGTGAAAACAAAATTCCAAAAGATTGCTCTAATTGCTTGCAAAGTAATTTTATGTCTTTTAATTCACTTAAATTCATAATTCATAAACTATGTCATTTAATTCATTTTAATTCACTGGCATTGTGGCAGTGGGTGCATAATTGTTTCCTATGGTAAAAGGTGAAAAATATCAGATGGGTTTTGCCTGAACACAGATGAGGAAGGTTGCTTTTTTTCCTTTTTTTTTTTTTTTACTGTTTATAACTTGAGAAATTATGACACCTGATATCTTGAAGGCATTGGTGTGGAAAAATTATGTTTTTATATTAGCTGTCTGCATCAAATCAGGCAAGAACAAAACAGAAAATGGATTTCTTTGCTAGAAGTCTGATGGATATAGTAACTGCTTTTTGAGAAGAAAATAAGGTAAATCTTCCATCACCTACACGCCAACCTCTAGCCAAAGGAAAATGTGCAAAAGAGAAAAACAGGAAATAAGTTGGGGTGCTGCTTTTTCAGTGTGAAAAATGAAAAGGTTTTAAAGTTAGGTATTTGATAAGGAAAAAATGAGGGTGTAAGTGTCACCTTCTCTGACACCTTTGGTAATGTGCATTACAGAAAATATTTGAGAAAAAAAATTCCAGGAAATTAGGTTGGGGTAGCAAATAAATGAAAAAATAAAAACAAAAGCAAAACATGAAAAGTTGATGGATATTGGGTGGATTTAAGGAAAACAAAATGTTTTTATTTGTATACTTAACTTGTAAACGAAGTAAATAAGCACTGACATATTTTTCTAGCCTCTGCAAGCCTCTTCCGCCCACATCTTGCTTAATTTCCACCCAGGCTCAGTCTTTTCCTAGTTTTGAGGGCTAATCTTGATCTCAGTAGGAAGGACTGGTAGCCCACCATGATAATACTTGAGTCCCCACTGATCCATGGATTGACTACTTATGTCCATTCCAATAATCTTGCTTCTTTTCTGCTATGTTTTCTTGACCTGGGTTACTATCTTATTAACTTATTTGTGAAGTCCTTCTAGAACTGGGTCTCTGCCTACCAAAATAAAACTTCTCTGGCAGTTGGGGGTCTTTCCCCAAAATGAACCTGTTTGAGTGAGCAATTTTAGTTTCCAAACATTCTATCCCTTTTAACGGTAGCTAATAGTATGGTATTTGGCCATGCTATTGGCCATACAAAATGATCAATTTTCTGGCATAGAATAGAAGCCTTGCATTTGACACATACTCCATCTGAAATCAAGGATCAGGTGTCTGTTAATCCGCAAACTCAAAGTCCCCACTCACAAATCAGCAATATTTCGGGGTGATTTTTGCACATACAGACACCAAAAATATTGTCCCTGTGCTTCATGACCATGCATTTTTTATTACAGTATCATTGATACACAATCTTATGAGGGTTTCACATGAAAACAACATTGTGGTTTCAACACTCACCCATGTTATCAAGTCCTCACTGCCCCCCCACCCCACCATTGCAGTCACTGTGTATCAGCGTAGTAAGAGGATACAGACTCATTATTTTTCTTCTCTGTGCTGTACTGCCTTTCACATGACCTACCTATATTGTGATTGCGAATTATAGTGTCCCTTAATCCCCTTCTCCATCCCTCTGCACCCTCTCCAACCCCTTCCTTTTGGTAACTACTAGTCCCTTCTTGGAGTCTGTGAGTCTGCTGCTATTTTATGAACATGCAATTTTAACAGACACTAGAATTAGAGGTAAGTAAAAGTTGGTAAAAAAGAGGATGTGATCAGCTCTGACTGCAGGGAAGGAAAAACAGAAGAGGCAATGTTTGAACAGGAGCTTGAAGCTCAGTTGGTGGAAGGAGAAGGAGGGAGGACTGGTTGAGAATTTCAAGGAAGAGGTAAGATAACAATTTGCACAAAGGCCTCTTGGAGAGGGGTGCTTAGGTAATTCCACTTAGGTTATTTTGATTCTCTGTAGTTGAGGGGTAGGTGAGTATACTTTGCCTTCAGCAAATTTAATTGAAGGGCATTTTAGATGCTTTATGCCACAAAGCATATGTATAAGAAAGAGAGATATTACAGTGATTGATGTAATTGATCCTGATTATCAAGATATATTGGGTTGTTGATGCACAGTAGGACTGTAGGACAGGAAACACTCGGTACGCAATACAGGGCATTCTCTGGGGAGTTTTTAGCAGTTCTGTATTCAATAGTAAAATATTAATGGGTGACTATAGTAACCAAAGATAAGCAAAATCACTTAGAATTCAGAACCTTTAGGAATAAAAGTTTGGGCCATTCACCAGGTAAAGAGCCTTGGCTGGCTGAGGTACTGGCTATGGGCAATCAGAACATGCTATGGGTAGTGGAAAAAAATTATAACAACTGTGGCATTATCATATGTCATGGAACTGAGGTCTGTGGTAGCTCTGCATATTTTCTTGCCTATTATTCTAGGTGTATTTTCACATACTACCTAATTTGTGTGTCTATGTATATACACATATTTTTGTATATTAACTAACATCTTTCTTGATATCTCCTTTCTTCTTTCATATAAGGGCTGTCAATAATATTTAATTTTAAAATTTAGTTTTTGGTGTACAGAATATTCAGTGTAGACTGCGACAGTTTTTGAGAATCATTTAACATTTCCTAGAGAGATACTTTGAGTTTTAGTCAGAATTGAATATAATGGCTTCCAGAGCTTTAGTTATCTTTTTGGGGGACAGAATGAGAGAATGTACAGAAAGCATTATCATTTAAAATAAAATATTTTATCATACTTTATTATTAGTACTTTAATACAAAATTTAACCATGTGTGGAAGGCTGTGTGTGTGTGTTAATTCTAAATAGCTGAAGAGTGGACTCTTGCCAGTTATTGACTAGTGTTTCTCAGCCCCAAAGATACCCTGCTTTCCTCCATTGCGTGGTACCAGGGCTGAGACTGCAGGTTGCATATCTCCTTTGCTAGCTGAATCCCACAGACACTGGCAATAGACTGGAAAAACAACAAGGGACTTAACTGTCATTTATTTCAGCAATGATTTCTTACCTTACTAAGATCAGCCTCCAGCTTTTTCATCAGCACTGTCAGAATCAGCACATCATTCCCTTTAATACGTTTCAATGTAAGTTGGGCTATCTTCTGTCTCTATAAGTGTGATAGTACTTCTGAAAAATGCTGTTAAATTCCTAGAGTATCAGTACCAGCTGACTAGAGCCACCTACTTGGAGGGTTGAACTCTGCTCCACAAAAGCCCCTCTTCTAATATCAACTAGTAAGTACCATAAGGCAACAGCCCACAACAGGCATTGTTTCTCACTGACACAGAATGCACACACACACACAGAAACACACATGCATACGCACATGCACAGACATACACAAATCTATAATTTTTGATAAAAAATTAGAGAAAATAAAGTTCTCGGCTAACTGGTTGTGGGTTAATTTTTTATATGAAATTAAGAAAAACCTAGTCAGTAATTATAGACTATACTTTGAAAACATAAGACATGGAGAGTATCAGAAATAACTGATGTGTCTTTATACTTGATACATTTTACAGATGAAAACATATATTCATATGCTCAAATTGTTCCAGACATACTTATAAGTTTTCAAATAACAAGTGCACAGTTGTTTTTAAATTAAACTAAAACTTACATACCTGAGTGGCACGAGCAAAATTTCAACTGCTCAATAGCTACATTGCAGACCTGGATCACTAGCTTTCTTATTCATCTTACCCTGAAGATATAATAACCTACAAATATGATATGTGGCAGTTGCATGTTGCCCAGGATCAGAATGTAAGTCAAATACCAGCATTCAATGGTATTTCCACTTTTCATCTTTTTTCTCCCTCTACATGTGCTCACAAGACTGGTGAGAAGGAAACACTGCTCTTCCCAGTCAATCCCATAGAAATACTAGCACCCACAAGAATTAGTTTGGGTGGAAAATGGGGCCACAGTAGCACTCGAGCCATTTTAATTTCTTAATTTCTAAGCTCTGATAATTACCCATGATTTTGATGCTTAGGTATGTATTACTCCTATTTAACAGTTCCTCTGGTATCAATTCCGTATCCGCATCTGAAAACACTTTTATCTCTTAGTTATTGTTCACTGTTTTCTAAGGATCCAACCTCACCCCCTATTCTTTGCTGCAAGGTTTTTGCTTGACTACTTCCATATTGACACTTACCCCTGACGTTAGTATTACGTTCTTTGTGATTGAGAAGGGGGAAAAAATTAAAACTTGTCAGCAATTAGTTCTGCTTCTGCTTAAGAGGTAAAAATGTTGCAAGAGAATGTCATTCCCAATTTACCAATAAAAACAGTCATAATTTTAAAAAATTATGTTTTTGCCTCATTGGTGATCTAGTGTCACAAGGAAATCAGGCAGACCGATTCCAGCAAGTGGCAAGACATGCTGAGGAGAGGTAAGATATGCGAGCTGTTTCAGCTTGGCAGAATGTGAGAGGAAAGGGTAAAAGCCATAAAATTGGGTAAGAAGGAAACAACTAAGATGTTAATGGTTAAGCTGCATGTGGGCTACGGGAGTGTTGAGAATTTCTGAGAACCCAAACACAGGGACCATATACAACCACTTGCCAGTTCTTTTCCACGGGCCTCTACTGGAGGCCCAATGGAAAGACTGGAGGCAGAAAAGAAGAGATGCCGGGCCTGCCTAGGTCTGAAGGTGAAGGAGATGTATCTGGAGATGCCCACTTGTGCTCTGGGATGCATGAGCACAGTGCTAATTGGCTGCCGGCAAGGGGCAAGGGCTAGGCAGAAAACCTGCTCAGATCGCAGATCTCTCTTTGGTATGAAAAAAGACATTAACTGCTGGGAAATGAGAGAAAACATTTGCACCTCGACCTCAGCCCCTGTCCTGTTATCAGGCAAAGATTAGCTGCTTCTGGGAGAAGGCTAAGCATTCTGCCATCAAGCTCTGTGCTGTGCTGACACTAGGCAAAATCCCATAAAATGAACTTTGAAGGCTGTTTTTTTTTTGTCTCCCTGAGATTAAAGGGGCTTTGCTGCCTCTTTTCTTGAGGGAAAATCATTTTTTTAAAACAACTTTTTTCCTTTGATAAACATACATATCTTTCTCCTGGGAAGTTGCTTTGTAAAAAGACCACAGCTACAGAAAACGCTTTTCATGATTGCCATTTTGGTTTCTTGAATTTAGTATATGTCTTTCCTTGAGTTTCCAACAGATTCTCATTGTTATTTCTAGATCATTGTGACATTTTGTACTTGACAACAGTGATTTGGGCTTTCTTGACTCCAGGATAGAAATAACACTTGTATCATACATCCTTGATTTTCTCTTTTGTCTGCTTTGCCAATCTTACATGCAGAAACTTTGTTTTGATATTTCCAGAAGCCCTCATATCAATCTCAATTACCTTATTAAAACAAAGTCATATGATAAAAAGACATTTTATGTGTAATTTGATAAATGAGATTCCCAATATAGCATTTCCTATGAATATTTTACATATCAGTTATCATTTTGGTTAGTTTTTCCTTTGGGGAAACTATGGGATAATTTCCCCTAGAGAATGACCTTTTCAAATTGAAGCCATATATCTTTTTCCCTAGTTTACTTTTTAAAGCATTTCAATATGCCTTACTTTTACTTTTTTTTCTCCCATTTCCTTAGCAAATTTCCCTTAAATTATACATTCAGTCATGTATCTGTTATTGCTAAAGAAAAAAAGCCATTCCAAACACTTGTTTTCTTAATTCTTCTCCCTCTCAAACAATTTGCTGTCCTATTTTGTCATGTTTTTTAAGAGCTTGGTCTAATTTGACATTTTCAATTCCTATTCTGTTTCATTCTACTATAGTTTGACTTTCATCTTCACCACTTACAATGAGCTGAATTACATGTCCTCCCAACCCCAAAATCATATTTGAAGACCTAACTCCCAAGACCTCAGGAGGTGACTGTGTTTGGAGATAGGATCTTTAAAGAGGTAATTAAAATAAGTTCATGAGGATGGGCCCTAATTCTACATGACTGGTGTCCTTACAAGAAGGATAAATTAGGACACACATGTACAGAGGTGAGACCATGTGAAGATGTTGGGAGAAGATAGCTACCTGTAAGCCATGGGGAGAGAAACTGACTTTGCCGATACCTTGATCTCAGAGTTCTAGCCTGCAGAACTGGGAAAAAATTAATTTCTGTTGCACCATGGTTGTGTGGTTCTGTGTTACAGCAGGCCGGGTAAACTAATATAACCCTACAGGTAATGTTTCTGATGTGATTACTGGTGACCTCCTAATTGGCATAGAAACAGAACTGAAAGAGACATTCAAGTGAGACCTGTAAGATAAAATCCTATTTTAGTGGATTAATATCTCTGAAACTTGGGGTAAATACTTAGTTTTTCTGAGCCTCAGCCTTCAAGTTTCTACGAAGAGGGTAATAAATACTTATTTTCAGGATAAAAAATATGGTGTATATGGAAACACCTCTCATAGTATTATGCAGAGAGTAATGAAACTCGTATTTCTTATGTGTTGTCCAACGAGCATATACCTTTAACTCAGCAGACCACTACTATATTGAATGAAAACTTAAAGGTGATTTTTCTCATATTTTTTCTCAAGCATTTCACAAACTCTTCCCTTCCCATTCTCATCCTCTCAGTCAGCCCCTACCTCACTTAGAGCTGATGATTTCCACTCATATTTCAAGGAGAAAATGGAAGGAATTGGATCAGAATGCCCTAATATTTTAGACACCAAGTATACGAGCGCGCGTGCCTCTAGAGTACACCCTGTCCTTTGTCTCCATCCAGGCATAAAGGAAGACCCACCCCAGTCATTGCAAACACCCACCTCTCCACCTCAAATCTTATGAACCTTGCTGTGGCAGGTTTTCTCTTTCACTACCATGGCTCTTCCTTTGTCCTTTTTATTCCTAATAGCATAAAACATCCTTTAATATCCTATTTTTCTAAAAAAAAATTTATAAGTTCCAATCTCTCCTTTGATCCCAAATCTCTTTTCCTGCTTCCCATTTCTCTGCTCCTTTTCTTGTTCAAAAGAGTTGTCTGAGCCCCCTTGGCCTGTTTCCTGATGTTTCCATTCCAGTGAATCTGCTGCTGTCAGGTCACCACTACCCCCATGTTTCCAGACCCAGTAGGTACTCTCCTCTTCTCAGTGTGTGAATCTCTTAACGGCACTTGATACATGTGTCCATTTCCTCACTTTTTGCCTCCATGGCCCTTGTGACTTAATACCCTGTTTCCCTCCTCGTTCATTGGCCAATGATTCTCAGTCTTTGCTGACTTGTCTGTATTCACTTATCCTCTTTATGGGGTTTGCCAGGCTGTTGGTAGCTTTCTCTGTTTATACTCAGTCCCTGGATGATTTCATCCATTCCCATGATGTGAAATAATGCCTATAGGATAAAGATTACCAAATATATGTCTCCAACCCTGTTCTTTCTTTTGCGTTCCATACTCCAGATCCAAGAGACTACTTGGCACCCTCTCTATATCTAATCACCATATCCAAAAAGGACCCTAATATATCCAAAAGAGAACTCCTGATTCAGTTTTCTTTACAAAGTGTGTTAACTTGCCTAGTCTTTTCCACTTCAATAAATAGCCCCCATTGTCTTCCTAGTGTTCCCAATCCTAAGAATCATCCTTGATCCACCATTTTTTTCTATTTAGCATCAGCTGTATTTGTCATCACTAGCCCATCAACATGCCCTGTTGGTCTGACCTCTGAAAATGGTTTTACATGGACTCAGTCCTATTCCCAACAGCTCCACTGTCACCCATCTGTTTGACATTGCTTTCATTTCTCACTTGGACCAATGCAATAGAATAATTAATAAAAACCTACTAAAGTTTTTGCCCCAATAATCCATTGACTATAGCAATCAGACTCACTTTTTAAAATGTCAGTCTTAAAATTATTTCAGTACCTAGATAAAAATCACTTGAAATCTTACTACTGTACTGAGGCGTCTGCTGACCTCTGCTAACTTCTTCAGCCTCATCTTGCACTGGGTTCTTTATTTATCATCTTGAATTTGCCAGTCTCCTTGAGACAAGTCATCCTCTTTACTGCCATGGGCCCTTTGAATGTGTTCTTTTTACTTCCTGAAATACTTTCCCCAAAGAATTTGCTATGGCCAACTCCTCGTGAACCCAGTGTCAAGCTACAGCTCACTTCCTCAGAGAAGCCATCTATGACTAATCTATCTAAATCGGAAACTTTCTGAAGTAATTCTTCATATAATACTTATTTTATATCTCATACAGTGCTTAACTGAATTACAAGCTTACTTTTTTTATTTCTTGAATTATCTGCATTTGCCTGCACTAGAATGTAAACATCTTAATGGAAGGGGCTCATAATTGTGTGCTCAGAACTTTCATGTGCATTTATGATAATATCATATTCATTATCAAAGCTACAACTTCAGATAGATACCAATATTAGCAGAATTTTATGGCTGAGAAAAGGAAGGCTTAGGGAACAATAAGCAGCTTGCCAGAGGTCACATCGCTGGATGTGGCAGCCTTGGGATTCAAAATGAGGCATGTCTGATGCTAAAATCTGTGATCTTAATCACATGATTTATTGTTTCCTAGTCCCCTGATTTCTGACCTTTGGATTTATTTCATAGCCCTGCTCAGCCCTTGGACCTGATATTTTGTGCTATTTCAGCAGTTCTGACCTTTGGCTCACTAAGTAATTATGGTGAGGACCTTCCTATAGTCATGCTACTTTGGCTTCCCTGGTTAAATATCCCCCTGTCATGTTAAACATTCCAATCTGTCTCTGGGACCTCCTGTCTTGTACTATTAGACCTTGGAACACTCTTCCCTCTGCTTCTCAGTAAAGGGTGTCCTTGAGCAGGTCATCCTCTCTGGGCCCTGATTTCCTTATTTTTAAGCTGAGGGGTTTGGATCTTAACATTTTCTTTTAGATTTAAAAGTTCAGCAAAAATAATGACGTCTCATGTTTTTTATCCTCTTCCATTTGGGATTTTTGAGTTATCAGTATTTTAATTTAAGAAATTTAATTTCCCTAGTACTAAAACACATTAATTCTGCAAAGCGCTGGGAGATTTCCCACATTGTAGGAGGATCATTCTTCAGGTTATTAGTTATAGTACATGGCTTCTTCATCAGCTGAGTGTGATTCAATTCCCTTAGATTAATATTTTACTCCACAACAAAACATTACTGATAACCTAGCAGATGGCTGCCTGCCTTAGAATGATCAATTATACAACTCTTTAACCTAACAAGTATTTAATGAACATCTCCTATGTGCCAAGGTCTGTGTTAGGTGATTGAGTCTGTGCTAGATGCTACAGGTAGTCAATACCTAGACCCTGTCTTCAAAGAGCTCAAGATCTAGTGGGAGAGTCCTACATACCAATGAATAAATCTAACCAAAGCTGACTGGTATAAGAGCTCAACCCAGCAGCAACAAAATCAGTTACGGGAATATGGATAACTACAACTATAGTGGTATAACTGTTACTTGTTCTAGGGAATTAAATCTGCTTTAAAAACAAACAGGGAGCATTTTTAAAGTTGGTCACAGCCCAAAAATATGAAAGAAAAACAAGTAACAGACAGTTCCTCCTCTGCCATCCCTTCTGATTTCTAGAGCAGACCTCAAGACATTTTTCTGGTTTCTGAACTTCCCTCCTTCCATAACCCTAGGATTTCTGTCTTTCTAAGCAAGCTTCAGTCTTGCAGTCACCAGCAGGCAAACCATCTGCTGTTCATTTCTGAAGCTTCAGGGACCTGCCTTCTGCCTGGACTATTTCTGGGCTCCCAGGTTGGCAAGGCACTTGGTTTGTGCCTATGTGGGTTGGGGCAGCCTTCTTAGCTGGAAGGCTCCCCTTACTGGGGAGCAGAGTGGAGGTGAAGCCTGCAGCAAATACAGCCAAGAAGTCACCCCCAAAGATGTTATTAATCCATAGCTGAGGAGTGAGGCAGGTTTGCCGTCACTGGAATGTGTTGCTTCGAGTTTGTACCTAGCAGGGATTCTTATGCACTGAAACCAGTGAGGTATTGTCAATGCTAGAGAGCACTTGGAGAACAATAAAGAGTGAAAGTATTGCTTATGCTTTTTAAAAGTCCACTGTACTTTCTGTCTCTACAAGAGCCAGTCTTTGAATAATGTAGTTTATAAAGTGTAAACTAACATTCCTATGAGATAATTCCTATTACCGCCATTTTCCTAAGTGAGGAAACAGAGGCAGGGAGGGGTTTAGCTACCTTCCCAAGGTCACACAAGTATCACAAAGCAGATCCCAGGACGTGCCTGCAGGCCTTCTGACTCCAGGATTCCTGGTTCTTCCTCTAAAGGACTTCTGTTCCACATTTAGAGTCTAGGAACTAGACCGTGAGTTCCCAGAGGGTAGTTGGCCATTACACTTTCTCCACCCTGGCTAGGACTGATAAGGACCCCACCCACATCAGTGGAGGGTTTACTATCAGTTAAAACTGCTCCCTTTTTACGCCTCAGGGCATTCTAATTGGCAAGCCTCCCCACTCCAAATTGTTACTGTTCTTGTTTCCCTTAACATCCCATGCACCTGGCTACTTCCCTCCCTCCAGTTTGAGCTTGCTAAGTTAGTTACCAACTTGTTCTGCTTGGACTGGCCTCCTCCTGCAGTAACTATCCTGCCTGACTGGTGCTCACAGTAACCACTGGCAGTTCCTCTCTCCTGCTGGGGAGACAGTATACTCTCTCTGTATATGCAGCTGACCCTTGAACAACATAGGGTTGAACTGTGCAGGTGCGCCTACATGTGGGTTTTTTCCAGTAAATATATTGGAAAATTTTTTGGAGATTTGTGGTAATTTGCAAAAAACATTTCCTTTTCTCTAGCTTACTTTATTGTAAGAATACAGTTTATAACACATGTAACATACAAAATAAGTGTTAATTGACTTTGTGTTATTGGTAAGTTTCCAGTCAACAGTAGCCTCTTAGTAATTGAGTTTTGGGGGAGTCAAAAGTTATGCACAGATTTTCGACTGTGTAGGGGTCAGTGCCCCTAACTGCATGTTCAAGGGTAAGTCGTATAACCATTTCTTTTGTTCAGTCTCAATCTAAATCCTTTATGAAGCAGAGTATTGTAGAGGTTAAGAACATGGGTTTGCATCCTGATAGGTTACTTCCCCGCTCTGTGTTTCAGTCTACTCATCCACAAGATGGTGATGATAATGACATTTAATTGGTACAATGGTCATAAGAGTTAAACAAGTCAGTCCAAGTGAAGCATGTAGCCGTTAGTGTATGGTAAGCACTCAAACATTAGCTGTTTTTTAGTATTTTAGTAGTGTTTAACTATTGTCTATTTCCTGAGGTTTCTTTTAATTTCACACTTCCGTGCCTTTCTTGTGTTCCCTATGAACGGACTGTTTTACTACCAAACTCCACAAGTCAAAATCCTACTCATTCTTCATTAAGCCACCAATCACAAGAGCATTCCAAACAATAAAATCACACAACTACTCGCTGAATATCTACTCTGTGCCAGGCATGGTGCCAAGTGCTGCAGACCCAGGGATGAGGGGGACAGCTCTCTGGTCCTTACGTCCTTGGTGCTCTTTTCTTCACTGCCATATGCCCTGTCCTATTAAACCATTTTTACTGCAGATGTTTCATTTTGTTTTATGTTACTTAGTTGTTTACATATCTGGACTGGAAGGCAGTAGGTGGGGTAATGGGGAGGGAAAGAGTATTTAGTACCTGCTGCCTTCTCATGGCCCAGTATAGTACACAACACATAGAAGGTAGGTAACGCTTGTTGGATTAACAGATGAATGAATGCATGCCTGCGGAGGTGTGCTTACTTTTGTTGACATGAGCCCTCCTTGAGTGATTAGGTGTCAAGAGAAAGGAAATATTTCTAAATCCCCCAGTTGTTCTGACTTTATCCACAGTGCACCATCCGGCACAAATCATCTTCCTTCCTGCAGGAAGTCATAAGCATTACAGCTCCTAATTCCATTGCTAAAACATCAGCTATACTTGATGAGTGTTGTATGGTGGTAGGTTGATTTAAAGTTTCAAATTTTTGTTTTTAGCATGTTCTGAATATTATCTTCTTCAATAAAACTAAAAAACAACACTCCAGCCTATTTTTTCTTTTAGGGCAGTCACTCCTCAACCTCATTCCTTGCTGCAAAGTTTTTTACAAACCTGAGAACTGTGCCTTGTCAGATCTCAATCTGAATGGCACAGAAAAATAATTTTAACTATGAATTGAACTTATCAATTTGTCAGTTACCTATTAATCTTAACTAAAAGCATGATTAAACTGTCACTAAGAAACCCGCTACAGCTCTGCAATTGTACTAATGCATTCTACTGTCATTTCTGGAAATAAAAAAAAGAAAAAATATTATCCAGAGTATTGTAAAGTCCAGAAAGGACCTTGGAACTTTAGATCAATGCATTCTTTTTACAGACAATAATGAGAAGCAAAAAGGTAAAGACTGTAAAGCCATGAACAAAAGTTTGAATGAAAAGAACCACATAAAAGCAATTAACTTGTCTGTAGTGAAAAATATACCACTAAAACCTAAAAGACAATAACATTTGCAGACAATATTAGTAATGTTTCTGACAAAAAAGGGCCAATTTAAAAAAAATGTGAAGAGCCTACATAATTCAGTAATTAAAAAGGCAAATCTAATATGAAATAGCAAAGAATGTAAACTGACATTTGAGAAAAAAAAATCTATAATATGCACGTGAAGTAGAGAAATTGAAGTGGATTTTTGTACTTTTCAGAGTGGCAAAGATTAATAAGGTTGATGACACCTAGTGCAGGTAAAGGTAGAGGTTGGAAGACACTTTCTTTGTGGGATAGTTGGCACAATCATTTTTGGAAAGCAATTGGGAAATGTCTACCAATTTTAAATGCATTTAGCCTCTCACCTTTCAATTTGAATGTTTAGAATTTGTTCTTTTGCTATACGTGTGTGTGTGTGTGTGTGTGTGTGTGTGTGTGTGTGTGTGTGTGTTTAGCAAAAAGAGAGAAACAACCAAAATGTCTGTTAACAAGTGGTTACTAAATTACGGTGATTCCATTCAATGGAATTCTTTTTTTTTTACACATTTATTGATTCATTTACCTGCATTTACTTACATTGCATGTTAATAACATCTTAATATTATAATGAAATTAGTGCTGACTTTGTGGAGCCCCTAAACTCTGTCTTAAACATCAATCAGCTTGTTCTAGAATATGAAGAAGCTAATTAATGAAGGACAAAATTTGGAAAGTGAATTTTATTTGATCTGCTTTACAATCCCTAAGTTTGAAGAAAGTTCTAAAATTTGTTAAAAATCTTAGCAATCTCAAATTTGATGGCTTCATTTCCTTAGTTAACTGCTTATTACCTTTACCTATAATACAAAGGATTATTTTTTACTTTCTAAATAGCAGAGATTATGACTCTAACCAGAATAATTTCCTGAACTGTATGTTGACTTTATTATGTTCTTGATCATTTAAGAAAGAAAAAAAGAACAAAGGTTTCTTGTTTTTCATTTATAAAGAAAACTACAATCTATTACCTTCTTTTTTATTTTAAAGTGTTGTATTGACATGTTGATTAAATACACAACCAATATATATAACTTGTTTCTCAGCCGCCCATAATCTTATCTTAATCAAGTATCCAAAGATAAATTCTTTGATTTTTCCTTGCCCAAATTAGATCGTAAATATAGGCAACATTAATCTTTTAGAATATCTTTTATACCTAAAATGATCTTTCTGATTTCTAGGGCTCCTGGAAAATCACAAACATTTGTTCTTTCATCTTATGGAAAGAGAGAAGCTAGAAATAATTAGCTTTACTTATTAGTTACTATTGATGAGTTACATGGGAAGAGTACTCAAGAAGAGATACTCAGTACTCCATAGGTTACATTTGTGAAGTAAATGTCATTAATATTAGTACTTTAGAAATTGTGTGCTTTATGGGAAGTTCCTAGAGATTCATCAGTGCCCTCACTGTCTGTGATATGTTTCCATTTATTCAGGTCCTAAAGGTGCTTTGCTTGATATTAGGCAACAACAGTATAATGTTATCAGTCATAATTTATTTTAAAATGTTAACTAGGCTATAGCCTTATTTCTCTTTTTTGTTAGATTTTTTAAAGAGAAGTTTTAGGTTCATAACCAAATTGAGAGGAAGGTACACAGATTTGCCCATATATGCCGTGCCCCACACATGCACAGCCTCCTCCATTGTCAAAATTCCCCACCAGAGGGGTGCGTTTGATACAGTTGATGAACCTACATTAACACATCATTATCAGCCAAAGTGCATAGACATTAGATTTTACTTCTGGTGGTTTACATTCTGTGAGTTTGGAAAATATATAATGATATATATCCATTTTGATAATATCACAAAGAATATTTTCATTACCCTAAATATTCTCTATGCTCTGCCTTTATCTCCCCTTCCCAACACACCCTCACCCCTGGCAACCACTGATACTTTAGTCTCCATTGTTTTGCCTTTTTCAGAATCATACAGTATAACAACTTTTCAGGTTAGCTTCTTTTACTTAGTACTATATATTTGAGTTTCCTCCAAGTTTTTTCATGGCTTGATAGCTCATTTCTTTTTTTGTTTTTATTAAGGTATCATTGATATACACTCAATGAAAAACACTGTGGTTACTACATTCACCTATATTATCAAGTCCCCTCCATACCCCATTGAAGTCACTGTCCATCAGTGTAGTAAGATGCTTACAGAGTCACTACTTGTCTTCTAGCTCAATTCTTTTTGTTGATGAATAATATTCCACTGTCTAGACAGAGCACAGTTTATTTACCCATTCACCAATAAAGGATATCTTGGTTGCTTCTAAGTATTAGCAGTTATACATAAAGCTTCTATTAATACCTATATGAAGGTTTTTGTACAGACGTAAGTTTTCAGTTCTTCTGGATAAATGCCAAAGACTATGTTTGCTGGAATGTATGGAAGGAGTTTGCCTAGTTTTATAAGAAACCAAGGTGGCTGTACCATTTTGCATTCCCACTAGCAATGAGTCAGAGTTCCTATTGCTCCACATCCTCACCAGCATTTCGTGTTGTTAATGTTCCAGATTTTGACCATTCTAATAGGTGTGTGTTCTGTTGTTTTAATTTGCATTTCTCTGATGACATAAGATGTGGAGTACCTTTTCATATGCTTATTTGCCATTGCATATCTTCTTTGTGAGGTGTCTGTTAAGGACTCTGACCTATTTTTTAATCGGGTTCATTTTCTTTTTGAGTTTTAAGAGTTCTTCGTATATTTTGGATAACAGTCCGTTATCAGGTATGTGTTTTGAAACTATTTTCTCTGTGGCTTGTCTTCTCATTCTCTTGACATACAATGAAATTCTATAAAGCTTTTAAAGGGAAAGGTATAGATACATATGTGGAAATAAATCTAAGATAAATAGGAAAAAGGTACAGAATCATGTGCAAATACAGCTATTTAGTGTATACAAGACAAATATGCTTTTTTTCTCTGGAAACACAAAAACAGAATGGTGGAGTGTGACTTTTCTCATTTTGTTAATTTGTTCCTTTATGTTTCTGAATTTTCTGAAGTTTTTCTAGATGGTAGAATATATTTTAGGTAATTTTCTCCTTTATACTGTCTTTTTTTTAATTTAAGAGAAAAATAAAGCAAAAACTAAAATATTTTAACCATTTTTAAAGGAAGTATTTCAAAGAAGCCCAAGAACAATCGAGTCCATCTAATCTGATCCTGTCTTTCTTGCTACTTGCTGTGGGAATCTGTTCCTCAAGCCTAGGTAAATAATGTAAAGTTTCTTCAACATGATTTCCTCTATCTTATGATATGCCTGTTTTGTTCCCTACGTATGACATACATTTCCTTCTTGTCATATCTGTAATTTCTCCTCATCTTCAAGAATCAATTCAACATAGCCTTTTCTAGAAAGCATTTACTTTTTAGGGCAGAGTTAAACTCTTCCTCTCTGGATTCATATACTTCTTATTCTTTTTTTACAGGCTGTACATGATTGCTGATTATTACTTTTTTCTGTCTTTTTTGAAGGACTGTATACCTCTAATGTTCAGGTCTTTTTATTCATTTCAGTAAATTTAAAAAAGTATAGTATCTGGCATGGTGTCTCAAAAATATAGTATCTGGTATGGTGTCTGAAATATAGTACAAACTTAAAATGTTTGAAGAATGAATTAATTTTTAATGAAAATGATTTATCTTCAATCTAAGAGTGGTCAGAAGGACACTCATATTTCAGCTTCTCAAGGAATTGTCCATAGTGGTTAAAACAGCTCTATATAAGACTGCAATGTTTAATTGTCAGCTCTGTCCTTTACTAGCTATGTAATCTTGAGCCAACTATTGAATTTCTCCATCTCTCTTTTTCAATCTGCAAAGTAGGGATAATACTAGAACATACATTGTAGACTTGTTGTGGATTAAATTAAATAAACTTGTAAATTTTTATCTCAAAATTAATGAAACTTAGAATAGTGCCTAGAGCACAGTAAAAACTAAATATATATTATCTCTTAAAATCAGACCCATTCTCTGATCTTGATAGAATTGAAACTAGCTTATGTCTTTATTTGCCCAACATTGGAATATTTTGATGGCAGACACGCTGCTGCTGAGATCTTGTCATTTTCTCGCATATGAGCCTTGAGGTTTATTTCCTTGTGCTGGATGCCAAGCTTCCATTTTCCTCTTCAGGTCATACTTCCAGTTTGTGATTGGTTTCAGTGAGACAGGAGTCATGCTCCTGATTCTTGAATATCTATCTTTGTCTTGTAGGCCTGCTGTTCTTGAGGGCTCAGCTCATATATCATCCTTTTTATGTGACTTTCCAAGAATATCTCCCATGATTGTTCATGAATCATGATATGTTATAGTTATTTACTTGTTTATATTATTCACTAAACTATGCTTTTTCAGATCAGTGATTCTGTTTCATTAATCTGTTTCCTCAGCACCTAGAAGAAGATCTAATGGTCTATAAACATGCTAAAATCTTAAAATATGTTCATAGCATGTTTGAATGACTACTACTTTTGCTTTTAAAGACTTGAAAAAAAAAATCCTTCAGCTAAGATGCCTCTTTCGTAGTTTCTTTTGTAACTATGATAAATGTAACTTGCTGAGCTTCTTTTCAATCATTTACTTAGTTGATAGACATTAAGTATACATTTTTACTAATAGTCTGATAGACAAAACACTATGAGAAAAACAAATATAATACAAGACATATGCCATGCCATTGAGTAGTTCACACATTAACAGGAGACACAAAGCAAAATAAATAACAGTCAACAAGAACAATAGAAATGATGTGTCCAAAATAAAGGGCAGAGAGAGAATGTAGTGTGAGTTAGTAGATGGGAGCATGTTGTATTGGCCATTACTTAACAACTAGACCTCAGAATAAAAGCCCCAATTTGTAGCATTTGCCAATTTCATGGTGTAAATTCTCCCACCATGGCTGAGTTCAAGCTACAGCTTAAGGTCACTGAAGCAAGTTTGGGAAAAGATGTAGGGATTAGACGTTGTTAGCCAATGCAGGCTGGCCCCAACACATCCTAGGTAGGAGAGATTGTTATAGACAGGCATGTTCTGGGCAGACTTCATGGAGGAGGTAAAAATTGAAACCAGTCTTAAAGAGTATATAAAAATTAGGTAAATCAAGGAATATATGTTCCAGATTTGGATAATGGTATAAACAATGCACAGAGGCAGGAATGAATGTGGACTATTGAGGCATATATATCATCATATAGTAGGTGCTCCATAAATTTGTGAATAATTGAAAGGCGGTGAACCAGCCATCTGAAGAAATGAGTCTCTGTAAGAAGAGACTGGAGAGGAAAGCTCAGGTGCACAGTATTCAGTGGTGGTCCACAGGTCTCTATCCTTCTTTATAACGATGCTTCTTCCTCCCTCTCCACCCCCAGAATCTTTGTCAGTTTGGCGCTGGGGGCTGAAGGAGAAACTGCGGTGCCATCTGTTTATTACTCTTGAATTATTTTAAGTAATCATATAGGTATCTAATAGTAAGATAGGATTAACAGAGAAATCTAAGAGGTAAGAAAATTTTAATTTTCAAAGGTGTCGGATGGCTTCTAATAGCCATGTATCTGCATAATGGCTTTCTTTCTCTTGAAAAAAAAAACATGCCTCCAGACATGGAATTCAATTACAGCATTTTCTATAAATATATATAGAGGTGATCTAATGAAAGATCAACTTTTCCTCTCATCTGAAATATAAGTACGGAATTCTGTTGTAGGGCAGGGGTCAGGAAACTTTCTGTAAAGGGCTAGAAACTAGACATGTTCTACTTTGTGGGCCGTATGATCTGTGGATAAAGTGAAGGTTCCTATGGCTAGGATTCTCACCTGGCCCTGGCTGGCTAGTTCACTACACATGTCTGGGCAATACGTTGTTATTGACTCTATATAAAGAGCTCCTCCCAGTGCTCTGGGCGACATGGTGGCACAGCTGCAAGGCTGCAAGGCTGCAGGAGAGCAGAGCAGAGGCTGGAGTGGTGGCAGCACCAAGGACAGAGACTGAGACGGCTGTGGGGGCAGAGAGGCCCAGAGGCTGAGACTCATTCTGAGTGGACGGGATTCTAGTGATTGACCTGCTACCATTTAAATAAAGTTGGGTATAAACCTGTCCACCCCAAGACCATTCTACTGTCAATTCTTGTGTCACAGTGAATCCATAGTGAACTTGTCTGGGGCTGAAATCCATTGGCAAGACATGATCTCAGTCCCAGCTACTCAGCTCGGCCATTGTAGCATGAAAGCAGCCATAGACAATATGTAAATGAATGATCTGTGTGTATTCCAATAAAATCTTATTTGCAAATAAGGCAGGAGACAGGTTTGGCCTATTAGACATAGTTTGTTGATTCCTTGCCTAGGGCATCCAGGTGTCTAGGGAATCTGTAATTCTTTAAAGTTCATGGGACAAAACTAAAGATCAAAAAATGCCAAAAAATCCACAAGGGCTATTCGGTGAAAAAATGACTCAGTAGAAAGAGTTCAATCTATCTTTTCTGGTAAAATGTTTTGCCAAGCCCCTTCCTCTTTCTTTTATGTGTGGATATAGATGATTATGATGTTACAGTGTTATAATTTTGGCGCTTATACACTTTCTTAAAAACTCATTTCTGAATAAAACTTGACTTGGGATGTTACTTAATTCCTATAATATAGAGTTGCCATGACAGCAATAAGAATCTGCTTAATAACCTTCCAGGCGAATGGTCACTTTCTTATTTGAGATTATGTCCATGTTCCTGGCCACATGAGTTTGTTGGAGATGATAAAATGAGTAAAACATCTAATTTTCAGTTTCAACTTCCTTAGCTTCCAAACAGGAAAAATAGAATCTGTTATATTTACCAAAGAGAATGACAGTATTATCTTAATGGCAGGTATA
Source organism: Smutsia gigantea (assembly GCA_032199065.1). NCBI lineage: Eukaryota > Metazoa > Chordata > Mammalia > Pholidota > Manidae > Smutsia > Smutsia gigantea. The sequence continues at coordinate 53,359 of JAVSCE010014700.1, read as the reverse complement.
AATCTGTGCCCTTTATTCATTGGCTGTTGTGAGAAAATTACCTTGGATGGGACCAAAAAAAAAAAAAAGAGCCCTACAATCATCATCATGACTTAATGCTTTATATCCTCCCCATATGAAGAATTCCAGAAATAGAGAACTGACCTTCCTCCATGTACTTTCTTTTCTGTTACCATCATCTAAGATTAAGTCCAAAATCTATATAGCTAGGACGTTGCACATATAATGGAAGTGGGTTAGTAAGGGGAAAAATTTCCAAGAAAATTAAATCACATTAAACCCACTAATTGGGCCACATGTACACCCTGTCTGGAGAATTAATCATATGATGCTCTGGCCAGTAGTTGAGATCAAACGTTGTATGTGCTTATATGTGAGGGTCTGAGGCTGGAAAAGAAGAAATTAAAATAATATTGCTAGAGAGAAAAGAAGTATGTTGATGAGAGATGTAGCAGATTAATGTCTTCTCCAGATGGCTTTAGATGCCAGCTCTGTGTACCCAGCGACCTGATTCTACATGCTTTTCTCCTAACCACATGCCCCTGCAATGTTCAGAAGACTGCCCTTGGGCACTGGAGCTGCATAGCCTTTCTGGAATTAGCTAGTCCCCGGGAGCTTCACAACTCCTACTGTATGGCAACCTATTGCCAATGGATATTTAATACAGAGGTACAAAAACTCAGTTCCTTTGTTTTAAGGCAAAGCAAACTAAGGTGTCTTTTACACTCTTCCAAGATCTGGCTGGGTCTGGGATTTCAACTGAAATTGTACTTCCTTCTTCTTATCCTGCTTTGCCCATTCTCTTACTAGTTTCTCTTTAATGAAACACTTTAATAAAACATTTGCATCCAAATCCTGAATTTAGGGTCTATTTCTGGGAGAACCCAATTGGAGACGATAGACCACCATAATTCATTAGCTTTTATGTAATAGCTAAAGTCACACTATATTTAACACCATTGAGCACATAATTTATGAAGAAGTGTCAACTAACCTGTCAACAAATACATGGTGAAGAAGAAAAATGGGATCGTTGGCAGATCCCTGTACCTGAGACATCGTTCCATTCATATAGATGTGCAGGGCATTGTGCATACTGCTTTGAGAGGCATCTGCTATCCCAGTAAGTGGACTAGCAAATCCTGTTGGTCAAAAAAAAGAATAGAAAAAAATTTAGCTTTTCTTAATGGTTGAATATCTAAGTGATTATTTATTTGGTTTACAGGCTACAATTAAAAGCCTAATTCAAAGAAACAAAATCAATAATAAAATTCATTTTGTATTTCAATTCTTTACATTCTGGATACCCAGTGAGTATTTAATAGATCTTTGTAGAATTGAATGGTGTTAACCTGGGTTCAAGGGGCTGATTAACCAGGTTGAATAGGCTGAGCCAGTTTGTGCTCTCCTGTTGCTTTCGCCTATATTCTTCCTTTAGGTAGTGAGAAGTAGTAAGCCCTGTTATAATAATCAGCATAGTCACTCTCATTTTAATCTGTTAACAGTGCTTAGAACAGATCTTTCCAGCCTGTTATGTATCTCTTGCTTTCCATTTCTGGTGGTTACTTTAAATTTTGGTTTCAGGTTCCAGAGAAAGCATAAAATTTGTAACCTTCCACATTACAATTAATCTTCAACAGTCTGGGGGGACATTGGGTCATGATGAGTTTGATTTTGCAAGGTATTCATTTCAAAGTTAATCAGAACTCCATTAAATGGTTCCATTCATTACATCAGGAATACTGATAATGGGGATAATTATAATAGCTATTATTTTCTGAATGTTAATTTGCTAAATGCTTTTTGTGATTTCTGTCCTCCAGTCTTTACAGCAACTCTGTCAATTAGAAATTATTCCCCCCAATGGAAAGAAGAGCAAACTGAGGCTCAGAGAAACTCTGAGTTTCCTCAGGCTACACAGGAAGTCGTAGAGCTGGGATTTTAACCTATATCAATTAAACTGCAAGAGCTGAGCTCTTGATATTTTGTCTTCTGTCTCACACACTCCCTGGGAAGAGAGAGATTAAGTTAACATTTCAGAGTCCCATTTAAGCAAAACGTAAAACATAAGTAGAACTCAGATTCAGAAAACAGACAAAAAAATCAGAGTAACAAAGTTAAAATGTAAGCAGAAAGCAAATTGGGGAAATATAGCAAGGGCTGTATTATTAAACTTTGAATTTGGAAATCAAACAAGCAGAAACTGCATAAGATTATAGTTTTGAAAAGGCAGGATGACATAGTGGAGGTCTGGCTATGGAGGGAGGTTTATGCAGTGTGGATTGTTTTGTTGTCAACCTCTTCATTTTTAAAGGTGTAGCTCTTGACATTTGCATTTGATGCCTTGTCTCCCACCATTGTGGCTCACAGTATTTCTGCCCTCTCAGTGTGTGATTTTTTTCACTCCTTCTGAGCTTCCTGCACTCATTCTTGGAGAACATACCAAGCCCTGAATCCTCTGGAAGCCTAGCCTAATTGCACACACTTCTGTCCCCTCTGAGCTCTCTGTCTATGGAAACATTTATGATTACATGTGCATGGTACTTACTATATGCAGCAATTTTTCTATGAGCCTGACATAATTAATTTAATAGAACCTTCAGAATGAACCTACAAATTAGGTACCTTCATCATCTCCATCACGTAAACTTGGAAAAGGGGGCTTAAAGAGGTCAAGTAATTTGTCTAAGATTACAAAGCAAATAGAGGAGTTAAGGTTGGGACACAAACCTGTTTTATTTTAGAGCTTAAGCTCTTAAATGCACTAGTTTACTGCCTTTCCTCTGTAGCAATAAATCACATACCATGGAGGACAAGCTTCTGTAGAGAAATTGTCTTCAAGCTTTTATCCTTGAGTAGCACCAAAGGAAGGTTTTAAAGCCAAGTTTATGCTGGCTTTTACATATTTTTACATAGATTTGAAATTGTTTTAATCATAATTATTAACAGTTTCACCAGACATGACTTCAGGGATATTGCAAAAAGTATACTTTTAAAACAGAAGATTTATTATCATTTAAAAAATGTATCCACCTTATTCACCATCATCCATATATCAAACTATTGCAGTCTTAAATTTTTATGGGGTTTCCTTTTTCACTTGATCTCATTTTTATTCTATTTTCCCTTAGAATTATACCTAATTGTTATATAAAATATTCTTGATTTAAAAAAACTCTTTTAGCAGTCTATCATACTTTTCTGCAATAGAAATAGGTACAAAAATTAAAATTACTTTTTAAAAATTTCATGTGGCCAATAATCTAGTCTTCTGGATTAGGTTATTAAAAATTTTAGTAATAAACTGTATTAAAATCACACACATATACAAAATATTTTACAAAATAATTATTAAATATTAAAAGCAAAATTATATTTTAAAATTCATTTATTAATAATATTGATGTAATAATCTTAATATTGATGAAAGTTTGTTAATTAAAAATAAATTCATATATCCATGGATGAATATTATTCATTGCTACAAACAATAAAGTTCAGCATACATTTCTACTCAGTTTTAGAAAATAGATGAGAAACTTTGTTTCATAAATTAACTAGATGTGAATGAAGATTTTTTTGTAGTAATTTCACCTAATTATTTGAACTCCTTTTTAGTTACATATGCCAAAAATGACATACTGATCTGGCATCAAAATAATCTGATCCATCATCTGAAAACTCAATCAAGAATTCTTTAATGAAAGCCGTCTTCTAAATTACGAATTTATTTATAAACCACCTGACTTGCAAGACATTTGCTACTTATTTATTAAAGTCATACCTTTAGAGTGGCGCCAATATTTGGAATTCTCCACTTGTTTGGCGCCTTGCAAATTTTTGCCCCTTCTGGGAATGCACTGTGTTGAGAATGGATTCAGGATAGGTGAGAGGTATGCCCTCTGAGAAGTCAGAGAAGGGAGATCATGAAAAGAGTGGAGATTAAGGAGAACCTTCAGGAACCTTCTCAGATTCATTTTAGAAAACTACACTTAGGAGGAGGACCTGGAAATAAATTTCCTAAAACTCTGTGCCATATCCCCTTCAGAGAGCCTTAGTGAACCTACAGCAATGTGTCTATCCCAGTTTGGAGATGATGCTACAAAGAAAAGCTTTTTAGAGCTAAGCAGATCTGTGTTTAAATTCTGTTACTTACTGAAAGTATACACTTTGTCACGTTATTTATCTTTTTTGAGGCTCATTTTCTTTAGTGTTAAGAGAGGAAATAATGCTAGGATTCTGGTAAGGATTAATTCTGACAGTCGGTACAAAACACTTAGTGTTGAATCTAGAGCAAAATGAATGCTTCCTGAAGCTATCATTTCTCTGAGCTCATTGTATTTGATACATGGGTGCACAGACAAGACCAGCCAAGAGTATGGGGTACTCCCACTACAGAAAGCGTCTTCCACTACAACTCCCTGCCACTGGGACCCATCCCAACATCAAACACCTTTCCCCTTCCTGAGCTCCATTGCTCTATTGACACCTGCCTCCTGCCTGCCCTCATCAAATGAATGCCAAGTACTCCTGGGCAATTCTAGAAAGTAGGATTGGCATTTAAGACTGTTTCCAAGAGTTCATGTTCCTTTCCTCACTTCTTTTGCCAACTTTCCAGATGTTGCATCTAGGAAAGCCTCCAGTGATATGAGGAAGGAAATCAGAATAAGAAGCACATGGGGCTTGTCAGAGTACACTGTAACACGTGCTCAGAAATACTCAAAGGTACAGGGTAAACAGATAGCCAGCCTCTCTGTGATAGGTATAATTGTTGTGATATAAACAACCTATATTATAATTGTTATATTAACAGCTTTAGATGAGCTGTATATATTTTGTGTCTTCATATACACTGGAAATGCCTCGAAAGTAGGAACCAAATCATTTGCTTTGATTTTCCACAGTCAAAAACAGCATCTTGCACACCTTTGTACTTAAAAGAAAACCAAATATAAAATACTTCTCAAGCCTTCACTTGTATATCCTATAGAGATTGGAAATAGGAAAAATGCATTTCTTTCCACAAAATCATTAAAGGACCTTCAGGGAGCTTTTCTGGCTACTTTTTATGTGACCAAATAGAGAAAATTCCATGGATGTGAATAATACACAAATGTGAATAAACTACTTTGTATTTTACTTCTTCACACAATTCACTTTTTTAGCCAGAAAATCACCTTGAAAAAATAAGAATTACACCAACATCAGTAGCTTCTTTTGCTGAGATTATTCTCTTTTGGAAGAGCAAGTTGAAGAGGAAATTCCAGGCACCAAATAATCGTAATTTATACATCAAGCTTTTCAAAAGTTTTTCATGAATCTGATCTTGTTTGAGTCCCAGGGCTACTTGTGGTATGAATATTATCATTGTCCCAGTTTTATAGATGTGAAAACGTAAGTTTATAGAATTTAAATAACACATCCAAATTCAAGCTAGTAAGTGAAGGAATCAATAAATTGAAAGTAGTTTTGGGTGATTCCAAAACCCATGTTCTTTCTTGTGCACTGCAGCCAGGTTGTGTCCGTACTGACTTGCTGACGCGTCTTGGGAACCTCACGTTATTGTGCACTATGAAATTAATTTATTGACTTGCTATTTTCCTCTATTATCAACAAGGTGCAGAATGTGTTATTGCCTCACAACTGTCCAGAGATTCCCCCTGATGGGAAGTCTGATAAGCCAGCAGGGACCTTGTTAGCAGTCACGGATGCCAGAATGGCTCCAAGTTCTTTGTAAAGGACAGTGGCAGTTGCCCAGATTACTCTGTGTTATGCCTTCAATTCTGATGCTCCATTCCTTTGGGAAATTAATAAACACAGTTTCAGGCTAGTGATAACAACAGGAAACTTCAGCTTGTCAACCCATGTCTTTTTCTCTTTCATTTCTTCCTCAATAGTACTCTGGAGGGTTTTCTGTTTGTTTGTTTGTTTGTTTTTAATGCTGATGCCTATCTCTATCCTCTGGAGATTCCGTTTTAATTGGTATAGAATGGGGCCCAGGCACTTGGAGTTTTAAAATACCCCAGGTGATTTTAATGTGCAGCCAGGGTTGAAATTCACTGATTGAAGCTAAATTGCTCTCTTCCTCTAAACTTGAATTCACATTTTAAAAACTTTATCTCTGAATATATTATTTCCTTCTCTTGAAATTTTCTCCACCTATACTCTGATAGTCCAAAAACACGTCTGCTTTTAAAATCACACATAACACGCCTCTGCCTTGATATACTTCCATACTGGTAACTGCTCTGATGTGTACCCTTGAAAATTATGTTTAAAAAATTGAGCAACTACTATGTAGCAGGCACTGGATGGGCATTTTCACATGTGTCATCCTGTTTAATTCAGTTTGCTCCTTTCTAGAGAGCTGGGGTATACATGTTGCACTTTATCATGCCTGTCAGATTTTGAAAAACAGTATGCAGTTAAATCTTTAGAGCAGAGTACATCTAGTTTATTTGATTTAATTTTATTTTATGTGCTTCTCTAACCTATTTTAATATTTCATAGAGTTTCAGAAATATAACTGGGAGAAAAGAAATCAAAAAAAGATTTAAAAATGTACATTAGAGTGTCTGAGGCTAGAAGAGAAATGATATTAGATCCCCTGGCTATGTTCACCCTAATAGACTCTCCTAAGCAAGCTAATTTCAGGAACTATGAAGTGCACAGCCTAACAAGGTTACACACGGTAATTTTAGGAGGTTGTATTTGATGGCTGAGTACTTTTAAAGGGCTTGTAATTTAAACTACTTGCAGCAGAAATATAATATTGCAGATTAAAAAAGATCTTTGATCTAAGCAAGTCCCTAGGTATAATGGAAGCATTAACTTTCAATCCAATTTAAAGTTTTCTCGAAGTACTAGCTCTATAGGCATAAATGTAATTAATTAGCATTTATGTTTATTAGAAAATACTTTTAATTTGATTCAGGAAATTCCTTCAACTATTGGGAATGGAGCAATGAAGCGAATGTAGTCGTAGATGGTTGTTTCTTACCATGTAGTATTAGATGATAAAGTCACAAATGCTCCACAAATTCTGGTTCTCAACAGTGTCATCTCAGAGCCAGCAATATCACTGGTAAAATTGTTAGAAATGCAAATACTCTAGCCCTAAGAGGGAACTACTGAATGGGAAAGTCAGTGGGATTTATCATTTGTGTTACCAAGTCTTCCAGGTGATCCTAAGGAACACTAAAATTTGGGAACAACTGCTCTAAGTATTTTCACTGCACAAAGACAATGGTGAATCAGTCATATTTAGTCATAGTCATCTCCATAAACTCAATAAAGGAGAGCAATATTAGTTCATGTGTTATCACTTTAAATTGTTTACTATTTTAAGCATCAGACTAATTTCCCCTTTCAGTGTTTGTGTGTATGCTGTGTTTGTATGCATGTACGCATGTAAACATTTTCTTTACATCCATGTTATAAATACACAGGATATTCATAATTTATATCATCCAGTGATTTTTTTTCAGCCTTTCTTAGGTCTTCTCTCTAGTTCATAAACACATCTATAAAGGGATCTTACGCTTCAAGAATAATGGTTCAGTTCTTCATTTAAAATTTGTCTGAAACTTGTTTTAAGGTAAGATTTTATAATGGCTTTCTATATTCTAAGATTAGATTTATGTGTTTGGGCAGACTCAGAAATACTGAACCACACAGCAGAGTCATTTTGTTCACTAAACTGTACTGATTGAAACAAGCAAAGGGCTTAGGCAAAGTGTCATTCAAGCTATATTCTCTTCCTTGTTTTTCACTTATGACTGAATTGATAGTACCTGGTATATTTGGTATATTTCATCAGGTGTACTAAAATTTGATAATACATTAATGTTAATGCTAACTATTTTTGAAGCAAAGATAAGGTAACCAACCATTCTAGACCCTGTTTTCCCCAGACTGTTTTGGTTTTAGCAGTGAAAGTCCTGTGTTCTAAGTAGGGATAGCTTCATAAGCATGCACCTGACTGTTCCACACCCAGAACTGCTTATAACTTGGTTTAATGCTTTGCTGTTGCTATCTTGAAATTCTGAATAATTTTTGAACAAAATGTTTCATATTAAAATTTTCCACTGGGCCCTGCAAATTATGTAACTTGTCCTGATTCTGGGAAATCCATAGTTGTAGGCAACAGGGATGGTTAGTCACCCTACAAAGGTGACTTTGACATCCCTTCATTGGCTTGATTTGATAGGGCTTTTCTATAATATACAAGTCTATTAAGTCATTTAAATGTATCCTACTATCTCATTTATGTTTTGCTTTCTAATTAGGCAAGACCATTTAATGATATTTTCATATGCAAGTCATAGAATTCCTATATATCTATAATTTTCCATAATGAATATTCTAATATAATTTCATTATATGTTACAGTTCACAAAACAATTTCAGGCACATTTTCTCATTAGATATTCCCAGTAGTGTACTAGCCAAAGATTAATAACCAGATCTCAGAGGGCTTTTTTGTGGAGAATAGCAAATGGGGGAGAGAGGTTGAAAATATGTGATTTGTAGCACCAATCAATTTCCATGTTGTAAATATTCCCATGATTGTTAATTTCAAGGAACCAACTTGATGTCATTGTTGGGAAAAGATACTGTTCTCACAGCAGATGAATCAGTTCTAGCACACCATTTGATGTTCCTCTACCACATAAGAGAGAGAGAGTAAATTTAACATGATTCTACAGAAAATAAGATTGTGGAATCTGGATGACATAATAAAGGTCACATATCTTCTGAGCAGCTAATGCCAAAACTGCGTCTTGAATCTTCTCATTCCAAAATTTGAGTTCTTTCCCTATACCATTTTGGTGTTTTTTTTTTTAATCTCTCATAGCTATGAATTTGAATATAGGGATTATTGCTATCAATGTATAATGAAAAAGCTGAGCACCTAATTCAGCCCTGTTTTCCATAATATATTCTTTCAGGGAAGAGAAGGCCCTATCACAGTGGTTCCCACACTCCCTCTTCCTTTGGATGGGTGCTTTATAAGCTTCCTATCACAGGATTTCAGGTGGCCTGCAGTCAGCTCCATCAATGAGATAGATTCCTGTTATGAAGCCCAGAGAAGGCTGGGATTCTTTGGTAGTGTTACCAACATACAGGCCAGATGTGTACCTCCTGAAGCCATGTTTGTGTCTGTCTAATTTAATTCCCTTACTGAATGAAGAGTTTATAGGACATAATTGCATCTCAAAGGTTACTTTTAAAACCCATTCTAAGTAGAAAAGCACAGTCATGTTGTTGTACTTCAGATATCAGCTCAGTTGAGCACTATTGCTTTTCTGAAGTGTTTTTTGTCCCCTGGGAGTCTCAAATACTGGTAGGGTCCATTGGTTAGAATCTAGTTTCTATACAGAGTTAGAAAATTAGACTGTGCATGTGAGACAGTGACTATTATTTAATGAATTTTTCCCATTACAGAGACTCTTCTAAGTAATTTACAAATATTAACTAGTGTTCTTTGTAACAATATACGTGAGGTAGATATTATGATTATCCTCACGTTGTAAATGAAGAAATTCAAGTAAACACAGGTTAAATTTACCAAAGGTCATCTGAGTAGTAAGTGATAGTATAGGGATTTGCACCCAGGTAGTCTGATTCTGAACCACTACTCTCTGCTTGCTTTTAAATTTGGTCTTTGTTTGTAAGACCCGAGGACATGACCTGCCCTGTTGATGATCCAAATAAAAATTGAATTACCCAATAGCTTTGTGACCTTTTCAAATTATTCAAATTCTCTGAATCTCAGTTCCCTCATCTGTAACATGAGTGCAATAATAAAAATGGTAAAAGGCTTTTGAGCAGAGTAATTAAGATAATGGATTAAGATAAAGGTTTTTGGAACTAAAAAAATAGGGCTACACTGAAGTCAGAAGTTATTATTAATTGCAGGGACTTTCTTGGAATTTGTAAGACTATTATGTTAAGGTATCAGAAAGAATTTGTAATTTTTCTGCTTTTTCTTGTTTGCACTTTACCTAGCCTACTCCATCTCATCCTTGAAGATATCAGATCCTCAGAGCTTCTCTGACAATTAACACCTAGCCATGTCCCTCTGTTTTTTAACTTCCCTCTTTTTAATCATTTATTTCCTTTGGATTATAATTACTTGCTCAAGGTTCAGTTCTTAATTAGACTAAGTTCTAAGAGAGAAAGATCTGCATCATTTTGACTGGTTATTCTTAGTGTATTGCTGAGTGCCTGCACAGTAGATGCTTTATAAATGTTTGTTGAATAAATAAATATGGGATATTTATTTCTCTTTCTAAAACATGTAATCCCAACTTTTTGCATAACTTTAAAATTACTTAAGCTAAAGTATTTTGGCATGTGCTCAAAATATTCTGAGGTTTATGATTGAGTAAGATGGATCATGGCTGTGAATTTGGCTCTTATGTTTTTATTTAATAGGCCACCCTCTCAGTATTCTCCTGATGAAATAATTAATTGTATATAGAGAAAGGCCTGGGCAACTTGTATGAAAAACAGTTACAGATTGTTCAGCAAGGGGGAGATGATAGTAGATGTTAGGAGAGAAGAGATAGGTGACTTTTTATTTAAAAAATGTGAATAGAAACAATTCTTCACGCATAAATCATGGAATGCATTCTAGAAATACAGTGGGGAAAACAGAATATGTAATGGTTAGGGAGAACAATTTCATGGCCTTTTTCTAGTTGGTGGGAAGTGGAATAAAGTGGGAAAATATGGTAGAACTGGGGGGAAAGAAAGCGATGGCAAGTAAGAGAGCCAAGAACTGAGGCTGCAGTGTAAGTGAGGCATTCCATCTCAACTAAAACCTCCAGCAGTTACTGGATCCTAGAGGGATAAAAACTGAAGTCTCAAACAGAAAGTCCCAACACACATCCAATGTGTTCACGGAACTCATTTCCTCAAACTTCTGGATGCACAGCTGACCTCACATTTAGGTGTGACGCTGTATGGGTTGTGGCTAGTGGAACGTGGACAGAAGGTAGGCAGGCCACTTCCAGGCTTGACCCGTATATTCCTCCCGCAGGAGCCTTCAGACACTCTCTTCCCTTGCCTCCCGGGAAGATGCAGAAGATCCGTCAGAGAGCTGGGGTATAGAGTCACTAAAATGGCCATGTGAAAGGATACTCACTAGCCATTAACACCAAAACTAGACTTAGTGTGAGCAAGAAATCAATTTCTAATTTGTTAGTCCACTAAGATTTGGGTTTTTTTTTTGTTATAGCTCCTGTTTTAGTGAGTTTGTGCTACTATAACACAGTACTATAGACTAGGTGGCTTACAAACAACAGAAATTCCTCACAGTTCTGGAGGCTGGAAGTCTGAGGTTAGGGTGCTAGCATGGTCAGGTTGTAATGTGGGCCCCCTTCCAGGTTGCTGGCTTCTGGTTGTATCCTCATGCAGTGGAAAGCAAACTCTGTTGGGACTCTTAGAAGGGCACTAATTCCGTTCACAAGGACTCCATCCTCAAGGCTTCATCTAATCCTAATTAAATCTGAAAGGCCCACCTTCTAACCATCACATTGTGGGGTAGGGTTTCAACATATGAACTTGAAGGGATGCAAACATTCAGTCTAGAATATCCTTGCATGTCACTCTGATACATTCCAATTTCCTAAGGTATATATGCTTACAAGTTTAATAACTTGAAAGGTCTGGAGCAAAAAAGTAAATTTTGACACTGCCTTTACCACTACAGAATTAATGTTTTATATGAAACTCAGTAAACAGAACACTGTAAGATTATTTTGTTTTATGTATTTCAGCAATCACCAGAAAAAGGGATTGTGACAGAAACTGCCACTTTTTTCACCAATCTAACTCTCTTTTTCCTAATAATATGTATACTACATGCGGTGAGGCACATGACCACTAACTGGAGATTACATTTTCCGGTTTTCGTTTTGAGCTGAGTGTGGCCATGTCTGTGTGATTTGATGAGAGATGCTTCTAACTTGCACCTTTAAGGAGGCATGGACACGCATGCCTCTTCCTACTTTGCGCTCTTCCTGCTGATTAGTATGAAGACGTTAGAGTGAAGATCTAGAGTTGGAAGCTGAGAATCCAGGCTGGTAGGATTGCACTATCAGCCTTGGATTTTCTACCTCTGCATTGCTTCATGAGAGCAAAATAACTTTTTAAGCCACATTATTTAGGTTTTCTTTCTTATGATATTTTGAAGCAAATCCTAATTAATAGAAGGAGCTACACTAATCAGCAATATCCTACAAAACTAATGGTCTGTGGAATCTTGAAAGGAATACTTAGAACTACAGTTGCTTTTGGTGTATATGCATGTGATGCTTCTTACCCTGTTTAACTACCATATTTCAAGTATTTCTGCCTATAAAGCTGATCCTTTTTACAAGTACATTCTCTTCTACTTCTTTAAGCACTGAAGTTATAATTCCAAGTTCACAAGCTTTCAAAGCTTCTATTGGTTAATTCACCTACTGTGAGATCACTGTCACAAGATTCTGAATTTACTATAAAATGAAAATGAAAAATAAATATAGTTTGGGTTAAAAATAATGATAAAAATTAACGATATTCTAATACTTTGAATAAATCCTAAAAATGATTTTCTTCATTGTAATATACAGAGGCTTCTTACATTTAGCAAACATTGTCTTATTTGATATATGAACACTCATAGATAGTTTGGAAATATCACCTCCATTTGATAGATGAAAAAAGGTGTGCTATGGGATGTTCAATGACTTAGCCTCATGTCTTGTGTTCAAGTGATCTCTCTTCAAGGATGTTAGTATATTTATCACATTTCTAAACATTTCCCAATGAGATTATGAGCTCAGAATTCAGTATTGATTTTGGATTTCAGCTCTACAATTTAGGATTGATGGGGCTATAAGCCGATGGCTTTGCCTTTCTGACATGTTTTGTTTTTGTCTATAAAATAGAGATAATAAATAAACTCATCACTTAGTATAAGGTTGACAAAAGGTAGATAAATTATTCATTAAAATACCTAACATTTACAATCTCTCAACAAATGATAGCTATTAGTTTTTTTTTTAAGTTCTAATTTTTAAGGGAGGGTTGATTTACAGTATTGTACAAATGCACAACCCTTGGGAGTACTATTTACACTGTATTTTATAATTTCATTCTCTAGAGCACAAAACAATAAAATTTGGGTGGTGTCCCTAGATTTGTACAACACAGTAACCTTAATGAATCTGTTTTTTTTTTTTTGATGGATTTTGTCTTCAGGAAAGTGGTATCTCAACACATACTTGGCATTGGAGATAAGCCTCTAGCTCACTCATTTTCCCTTGGGTTTAGCTAAAGCTCTACCACAAATGCCTACTGAAATCTATGCCTAAATAAATAAACCGCTTTGATCCTCTTAAGCTTACCTGTAAAAAATTAGTAGTCATCTGGCATGAAACTGATTGGCTTTAAAATGATGGAGTCTAGAGTTAACCCTTGGCATTTGTAAATGTGATATTCTAACTTTAAGCCAGATTTTCTCAAATAAGTTTCTTGAAATTTATAGAACACAAGGTTTTTAAAGAACGTTTGGGGTAATAAAAGACACAATGCAATGGTGGTGGGTAGATTCTAGTCAGATTAGTTGGAAATACTTTGGGTTAAACAAATCAAAACAGCTCTGTGTATTGTAGAACTTCTTGGATCCCTTATTCCAAGATGTGTTTTGAAGCTCTAAGAAGGTATATACCATCTGTATTTCCTGAATATTTTAGTTTAATAATCAGTTTTTCTATTTATCCTACTCTATACAGACTCTCTAAAGGAAAAAATTGATGGCTTATTTCACTGGGTTGTTTAAAATTGTTTATGTCAGATTCCTAAAGCCAATGACATAAAACCATTTATCTTTCTTTTTTGCCAAACCAGGAATCTGACTGAACTTTAAGACCTAAAAATAAGAGCTAAGTTTTTTTTTAACTGATAACCTAGCCTAGTCATTTCCTTGGCCTTGCCTCACTGCACGATCTGTAGTTCTTCCATTAGGGTAACCTAGCTAGGTAAACAGCTGCCATTATGAGTTGATATGGAAACTCATTCCTCCACAAAATATGACTGTAAAATAAAAAGCAACTGGTTATGCTGTTTGTATAAATGAAAACAAGTCAAGGACTTTTAAGAAGGATGATTCTTAAGATTAGTAAATGTGTTAGAGATATTCACAAAATTAGAGGTTCAGGTAGTTCTTGGTTTGCTACGACTATGACGTATACTTAAGGAAATTCTCTGTAAACAATCTGAAGATTCAGGTGATTTGTATACCAGTTATTGGGCAGTTATTTATTCTCTGGGACAATAATTATTAATCTCAATATTACATTATAATATTACAGTATTACAGCTAGGATATTATCATTGAAAGAATCAGGATACAGGACACTTGCATACTGAACTAGCCTTGCATTTTTAGAATAAATCTTATTTGGTTCATAGTGTAGAATTCTCCTTACATACTGCTGAATTCTATTTGTTAATATTTTATTAAGAATTTTTACAACTGCATGCTTTAGGGTTATTGATCTATGGTTTTCTGTTTCTTTCGTCCTTTTGAATGATATTTTCCTTTTAACTTGATGTTATTGATTTCTAGTTTGATTCATTATGGTAAGAAAACACAGTCTGTATCATTTCAATTCTTTTAAATTTGCTATGGCTTATTTTATGATCTAGGATATGATCTATTAGAATACATTCTGCAGGTACTCAATTAAAATGTTTATTCTTTTGTTGTTGGGTGAAATGTTCTGTAAATGTCCTTTTGGTTGATGGTGGTGTTGAATTCTTCTATATTCTTGTAGATTTTCTGTCAAGTCCTACCATTGCTGAGAAAGGGCTACTGAAATCTTCAACTATAACTGTGGATTTGTTTATTTTTCCTTTCAGTTCCATCAGCTTTTGCTTATATATTTTGGAGCTCCATTGTGCATACATATTAAGGATCACTATGTCTTCTTGGTAGAATGACTCATTTGTTATTATATAATGTCCCTCTCTGTCATTTCAGTGCTAGTGTCTATTGATGGTCACTCTATGAGATTTGCTTGTATGATGAGTGGTTTTTGTTTGAAACCTGAACATTTTGGGTATTATGTTATAAGACTCTGGGTCTTATTAAATCTTGTTTTAGCTGTATTTCTCTAACTTATCTCCAGCAAGGGAAGGGAAGACAGACACTGCCTCATTACGGCTAGGAAGGATAGAAGCCCACTTCATCTGATTCCCTAGTAGACCCCTATGACTGTCTTGCTGTGAGAGGTGAAGATGACACATTACTCCCTCTCCACTAACACCATGGTTGGGTAACTTCAGTATCACTAGGTAGTACTGGAGCTTACCTCTCCACTGGGACTCCTCTGACACCAATCTAGCACATAGAGAGTCATTTTTTTACTGCCAGGTAGGGTAGAAGTGCTATTCTCCTTATAACTCCATGTAAGGTAGTGGAATGGTTCCTTACTGCCTGGTGGGGTGCAAGTCTCTGCTTGGCCTTCTCTGACACCAGTCTGCAGGGCATTGGGGTGCATTGTTGCAGTCTGGTCAGGGTGGACATCCAGTTACCCCAAGCAGCCTTTATTGGCATGGGTGGGGGTTGTGCTACAGTGTTTCTTTTTTGGTATTTTTGGTATTTAGAGTATAGTGGTTATTGCCTAAAAGTTTTCTGCCCCTTTCCTCTTTTTATTTTGCTATAAAGAGCAGGCTTTTGTGGTTTTTGTTTGTTTTTGTCTGCACCTCTTGCTGTTGACAGGTTTCTGGCTTCTTCAGTTCCAAATCTTGGGTGTTATGAGGCAAAAAGAAAACACAAGGGACTCACCACCATGTCAAGGGGTCCCAGGGTCTCCAGCTAATCTGCCTTAGCATCACCATTTATATTATTCTATATTTGTTTTACATACAGTGTCCACAGATTTTAAATATGCTTAGAGAAATAAGAAAGAGTGTATCTACTCCACTTTCCCAGAAGTGGGAGTCTGGTACTTTTATTAGTTTAATGACTGTGATTTTTTGGCCATCTAAAATGTGGCTGTATTTTTAGCAGTCTAAAATGTCCATTGTTTTCACACAAGGATTTCTTCTAAGATACCCACACAAAGTAGAGTGATTAGTGTTGGAACATATAGCAGAGCCAGGACTGGGAGTGTATCAGATACCTAAGTTCTGCGCTGGCAACTTAGAGAAGCCAGAATAGGACACACATATGTAATATTTCTGCTGCATTCTGAAGTATGGTGGTTATCTCTTGGAAAAGTAATTGTGCCATGGTTTGTGTTAAGTTGAAATAGCCATGGCTTTTATGGAATGCTACCTTTACCTGAATGCACAATTGAGAAATAAACTATGGTTATTTAGACTTACACATTTGGCAGACATATTCTTGAAGGTGAACAAAGAATGTCACTTAAAACTGATGATATTTTTTGCCAATGATAACATTTTAGATTTCAAGCAAAAATCAGAATTTGGAAAATTTGATTCCATCACTATAAGCTTGACAGATTCTCAATACTTAAATACGTTTCTGATGAGCTTATTGGTGACATTAATGAATGTGACTTTTTAATATTATATAATAAAATATTTAAACACTTGAAAGATCTGTGTATCTCACTGAACCAGTATTTTGCAAATGACCAATGCTTAATATTGCATAATAAATATGGGAAAAATATGCACTCATAATATAAGATAAATCAATGGATTTAAATATAACCAATACAAAAAGTTCATTATATGGTTTCAGATTTGACAGTACAACTAAACCTTTAATAAGTTACCAACTGCCAAGTTTTGATGTAGAAGAAACACTTTAATTATCAGAAAATATTTTTTAAAATACTTCTTAGTCCAATTTGGTATCTGTGTGAGCCTGGACTTTGTTCTTGTTTCTCAACCAAACACCTTATCATAACATCTTGAGGACAGAAGCAGGCATAGAATCCAGATGTCTTCTTTTTGCAAAAACGTAAAGCAGTGCCTTGCTACTTACTATTTTTTTGAAAAATATCTTTATGGTATTTATACTAGCATGCAATGATTAACTTTTTCTTTTTTTTTAGTGAATCAGTAAATATTTTCAAGTTTTCTCTGTTTTAGTTTTAAAAGTGGTAAGTGGCTGTAAACATAACCTATGTCAACAGAAGCTTGTTGGAGTTCTCCATATTTTCTAAGAGTTATAAATAGACAAAATATTTTAAATAAATCATTGAAGATTACAAAGCAGTTCTACACATACAGGGGACCTAGCTAATTTGTCGTTGGTATCCTGAAGTCTCTCAACTCCTATCTGTCAAATGAATAAACGCATAAAAATAGAATTCTGCTTTTGCTTTGCAGTATTTGTTACTAATTGATGGCATTTCCCTGAGATTTGTTCCAAGGCAGTGAAATCCCCATATGTCTAATGCCTAACTCTACACTTGGAAGAGATACATTATTATTTTGCTCCTTAAACATCTTCTAGAACCTTAAATGGAATTAAAGGAAAATAAGATTGGCCTTTAGCAAACAGCCATTTTCCACAGCAGTGGATTCAAATGATGAAAACTCAAGTGAAAGTTGTCTATCATGAGTAAATACATGTCATGAAGCCTAATAGCCTATGAGGGATGTTGGAATGACTATTGAAGACTACAGACAAGACAGGAGTGGGAGAAAAGGAAAGCATTTCTTATATATATATAAGAGTGGGGTATGTATACATCCTCACAATAGCCTAAACATGTAATTAATAAAGTTTAAATGAGAAGTTAGAATGCTCATAATGTTAGAATTGATGCTCAAATATAGGTAGCACTATATACTTTCAAAATCAGTGTTTTAGTCCCTATTAAGGAGCCCTGCAGCAATGTAGAATTTCTTCTGTCTCTCTCTCTGCAGTGTAGTTTCCTGAGATGGTATTTGCCAGTACATAATAACAGCACCTTTTAATTCATAGCAGAGATGGCACATGGCTTAAATAAATTGCTTTCTCACTATTCACCTTTGGCAAGAACAATCTACATGCTGGTCCAACTAGTAAAAGAGGAAAGACAGAGGGGAGTTATTTTAAAATGTATGACTATATGGGGACAGCCACTCCATTTTTTTGTATAGAGAGTGCTCAGGCTATGTTATTATCACAGTTGTTGCTAAAAGTTTATTGAGGATCAAGCAATAATACCCCCAAACCTTAAACATTCTGTTTGTAAGGCTTTTTTTCCTGAAAGAAATATAACTGAATTTCTACCCCTCAGATGTCTGAACAATGTCACTGGTTCTAAAGAAATTTGTTTCTGCAAAAATGAAAATGTCACCTAATATTCAGTCTTGTTTTTAGCAGGCTATTGCTGTATCCTGACTACTGAGTTTTTAATAGCCAGATAAAATGAATATATTTTAGTCTTGTCATCGTTATGCTTTGAGAAACAAGGCACTGATTAATTTAACAGGCATTTCTATACGGGAATTATGCTTGAGTTATATTTTGTGAACCTAGTACCTAAGTATTAATTCTTCCCTGAGAGCAGCTTCTGTCCTAGATAACTTAAAACATATATACAGATCCCCAATAAATAGAAAAGGTTGAAGAGCTGCAGGAGAAAGAGGTTCTAGAGAATTGTAACAGCAGTTTTTTTTTTTTTAGGAGAGCTGTGATTTGAAGATAAACTAGCTTAAGAGGACAAAAAGGATCAATTATTAGACATCAATGACATACATTTCAGAATCATCCCCAATGTGTTTCTTACCTTTCTGCCTCATATTTAATCACCTATTAATGTCAGATGCTCTAGAATATACAAGAGTTTCTATATGCTAACCAACTCATGTTCATCTCATTTTCTTACCTTACAACAGCCCACACCATCCATCATCCCCCTTGTAGTTCTGTGACTAATTTTTCTACAGTCTAAGGACACTATCTTTCTAAAATATAAATATGATCATATCAATTTCTTGCTTAAAAACCTCTCATGATTTCCACTGTCTATAACAGTGTTTCACAAAACAAAGTATGTAGACATATTCTTGAAGATATGAGCATTATATCATAATTTTAAACCCTTGGTTTTCAAACATCTCTCTTTTACAGGGAAGATATAAAAGACATTTACATAGAACAAACTTCAGTGTTTTAATTTCCTAGGGATCTGTGGACATATTCTTAGGGACCTACAACCTTTTCTCCTCCAGAGAAGATTGAGAATTACTAGCAGACTAGCAAGCATCGCATATTTTAATCTCTTTATACCTCTTGTTATATCCCTCCGGAAATTAATATTCAAGTCATATACAACTTCTCATTTTTTGTAACTAATTTTACTTTCACACTTCTATTCCACTACAAATGTTCCCTCTGGTGGAAATGCCTTTCCTCTTGTTTTCTTGGTTAGAAATTACTAATATTCCAAGATTTGTTTCCACTTTCTTAAGAAATATTTCTGATTTATCACTGGATTCTACCTCATTTTATACAACTATTATATTGTGTTTTCTTCACATGTTTGTGTGGTGTCTCCTCATTAAATGGTGAGTTCCTTGAAGCCAAAAACTGTGTAATAGTCATCTGTATATATCTTTATACTTCCATAATTATCCACAGTACCAAGATCCTAGAGGGCTCTTTAAAATGAATGGAATTTTTCTCAACCTAAGGAATGCCCTGTTCTCCCAGGTGAGGTAGGTTAATGCCTGTTCTTGAATGCCACATTGGGATACTATCTCAGTGGGCATCTCAGCATAGTATGGGATGTTAGACAGTACACTGAGAAGTCTCTTCTGTAAGTATCCATGATGCCAAGTCGCACTGAGCTTAGGGTTGGGAGTACACCTTCAAATTAGAGCTGTTCCTTGTTCCTGCACCCCCTTCCATTTTGGGTAACAGGAGTTGTCTTTGTTCTTGTCTCCTTGTTTTGGGGAATTCCTCCTGAAAAGCTGTATATCTCCAGTGATGCTGTCTATGTCCAGGTCGATCTCAAGAATTTATTTTTCCATGCTTCTCCCCTCTGTCTTCTACTGCATCTAGCCCATTACAATCTATTTTCTCAGGATTCAGTCGTACTTGGTTTCTAAGCTAGTTGTCAGGAAAATAAATGACTGACATCTAAGTTGTCAATAATGAATCCCAGTTTAACATAATAATAGCTGGCATTTATTGATGAAATGTTATAAGTTCCTTATATAAATATATATAATCCTTATATAAAAATATATAAAAAATATATTTATAGAACTATTTTATATATATATAACCCTTATGTAAGCCCCATAAATTATTATTCTTATCCATATTTTATATTGAAACTGAGGCTCAGAAATAAAATAACTTACTCCAAGTAGCACAACTAGAAAGTGGTAGACTTTGGGTCAAATTCTAGTCAGTTTGATTGCCTTTAACCACTCATTGAACTTTCAGCCCTGCCCCACCCAGTAACACACATACCAGTTAGCATAAACTGTGAAGTACATGACGTGGGCAGGCAGAGATTTGCACATGAGAAGATTGTTCGTTGAATCAGCCCATACTCATGGGGACTGACTAGTTACCCTAATCAGAAGACTACTTTTTATAATGCATACTTCTTTTTCTTTGCTTTCTCCAAGAACATGAGTCTCTTTTATGCAGTTCACAAATTGCACATCTTCAATATTTATTTCAGCATTTAAACCTAAGAGGAAAGCTGAGGTTACATAAATAACTCCAGGAGACAAAACACAAAAGTCCCTCCATTCCAGGACTGTCTGTGAAATTTTGTTCTGTGGGAGGTATATTATGCATCTCTCACAAAGCCCAAAATAAAAAAAGGGCAGCAATGACTGTGAGGATAATCAGAACCCCCCAGTGCAACTCCACCTGCATTGGTTGAGAGAGCAGTATGCAGTGGTTCCTTTGTCGCTGAGGTCCAGTCCAGCTCTGCTCGCACTGATACTCACTTGGGCACTTGTTGTAGGCTGAGACATCCTACAACCACCCTGTCTTGACTTGAGGCAAAATGTGTCCCTCTGGGGAGCAACACTTGCTCCCAGATTTTTGTCTCTTATATCCTTCCCCATTGAAAGGAACCAGTGTTCCTCAAGAAGTATGGCTCACTCCAGGCCTTGGGCAGTGTAGGTACAAGACATCTCTAGAATATTTTATATCAGAATGAAAGAAAGTGCTGAAAAATAATGGGGATATGAATCAGAGATAGGAGCCAGCTTCAAGGTGTGCCCATGGGTGACACTGGGGACCATTTGAGCACCGAGATAAATATACATCTTAATGCATTATATACCATTGAAACAATTGAAGGTCTTTACTCCATACCATAAATAGACGGATGGATAGTTAGATAGATATGAAGACTAGAGGGCTCTTGCTAACGTAGAATCCTGAATGCTGACTGATAAATGTAGAGGGAGTGCTAAATTTAGAAAGTTATACTATACCACCAGTGGATGGTAGCTGCAGGAAAAAACTGGGATGCAAAGCAGGATATTTGCATAGTTTTAAAAAGTGTCTCAATGTAGTAAACTTATTAACAGGAAAGGGGAAAAAAGGTAATTATATAATTGGGCCACACCTGGAGCAGACGATCAAATTAACATCACCAATGTGAGACAGATGGTCACTGTGTGCCTCCAGATACCCTCTTAGACACAAAATCAGAACTATGGTTAGGAATCCATTATCTGGATCCAATCATGAGGAAATGCCAGACAAACTCAAAATGAGGAATATTCTATTTTTAAATGGGGAGAGGAACTGTATTCCCCCAGAATACCAATCTCATAAAAAAAAGAAAAAGGGCTGTGGAACTATTTCAGATTAAAGAAGGTTAAGGAGACAACGAAATGCTACCTGACCCCAGCCTGGATCCTATTACAGAGAGAAAAAAAAGTGCTTTTAAGGATATTATTAGGTCTGTTGAAAAAAATTACAGTATTAACATTAGAATAGAGTAGTATATCAATATAGAAGTTACAGAAGTTGATAACTGTTCTGCTGTTTTGTTAGAGACTATTTCTATTCTAAGGGAAAACACTGAAATATCTGTGCAATTTACCCTTAAATGACTCAGACTTGGGGGGAGAGAGAGAGAAAGAGAAAAAACAAGATAAAATGTAAACAGTAAGTGATTTTGGAAAAAGGATATACCTTATTCCCATTGCGCTGTGTACTGTTTTCAGTCATTGACATAGTGGAAATATTCATACATTATGCTGAAGAGTTGTTAATATGTTGGATTGTTGCTCAGACTTTGCTGGGCATATATATATATATGTCACGTGTCCTTCACTCATTCAGAAAATTCTGAATTCTCAACCCTTCTGGACCCAGGGTTTTGGAAAAGGTTGTAAACATGAATTCAGAAAGAGAAAAAAGGAATTTAAAATGAGAGATAAAAGGCAGTTACCTTCCAGTGTGTTTCTAAAGCTGAAATTAGCAGTTTTATCCATGGAACCCGATTCATACTGGGTCAAACTCAGGCAAAATTCCACATCAGCTGAGGAGGGGAGCCTCGGGGTCCTGGCTTTGTCGTGGCTTCCGGGATTGCGCAGTAACGGTCCCTCGGGAGCCCCGCTGCATAAAGCCTGACGACTGTTGTACTCTTCCAGTCGGGTACAGATGATCTGCACAAAACACCTTTATGTTAAAGGAGTTCTCACCTCCTTTGAGTCAAAGGGGAAAGTCAGGGAGATAGAAATTCCTGATTACCACATCTGGATTTCTAATCAGGAGATTAATATTTTAAAGTAAATTGTTGAAGGAAACAGCTGTCTGAGGGTTGCAGAATAAGCCATGAAAGTTAAAATCTAGAACAGGGTTCTAGTCTTGCATCTACCACTTAAGAAAATGAATTAAGTTCTCTAGGCTTCATCTATCAAATGGGGTAGTAATAGCTACCTCATTTAATCATTGTCAAATATTTATTTGATGAGAAAATGAATTTGGCAAACATTTGTTGAACACCCATTGTGTGGCTTCACTGGTCGGGTGCCCTGGCCCAGGGTTTAAGTCTGTGCCCTCTTTGGTCTCTCTCTCTATCTTCTCCTTTGGCTATAAAAACCAGTTTTATAGCTGACATTTCACCTACATGATAAGAGCTCCCTTATTCCTAAATCTAGTCCAAAACCACTCCTCTGAACACTAAACCTGTGCGCCCATCTCCAACTTCATACTTCAACATTGTCTCACCTGCATCTCAAATGTCACATTTAAAAAACAAAAATCTGTTCCTCTCCCTGTATTTCCTATCACATCAACCGTCCTGCAGCACAAACCAGAAGCTCATGAGTCATCATTTTTAAGCCAGAAACTGGTGAGTTATCATTTATATTTTATTCCCCTATGTCTTTCACATTGAAACCGTCAGCCAGTCTTGTCAATTCTAGCTCTAGAATATACCTTGAATCTGAGAAGCATTCTTCATTTGCTTACAAATTATGTGATCCGACTGCTAACATCAGACTGGCTACTCTTCTCTGGGCATTGTTTGTAATTCAACATCCCATACTTTGTTCATGCCCTAGCATGCTCACTCCTTGCCGTGTATCTGATACTGTACTTAGGCTTCAAGGCTAAGGCAATGTCTTGAAAAAGCCAGTATTGTCAACTCTGACTTAAAAAATAATACAGAGGGGCCTGATTCTAAATATGAAGAAATTTCAGAAATCCTTCACTGAATTATTTTGCTTATAGTTACATTTATATGTAAGCAGAAGAATAAACTATGATCAAAATATTTGACTAATTAAGTCAAAAATAGTTCTTTCAGTAAGTGTAAAATAAAAATTCCAAGTGATTAAAAGAAATCACATCATAATTTTATTACCAGATGCATTTTTATATTTTTCTCAGTGGTATATAAATTAATTCTTCATCTTAATATCATTGATGCCATAGATTCAATGAGAGCAGTTAACTAGGAAGTAAGATAGCAGTCCTAAAGCAAAACATGGAGTGGAGGATGGATGAATAAATAAATCAGTGGATGAACCAAACAGTCTTGATCTCAAAACATGTGTTGAACACCCTTTTTTCCTAGTCCTAGAATTGATACCAGCCTTTGCTCTAGAAGATATTTCCAAAAATATTATTTTTATTAAAAATATAATGAGGTCCTACTCTGTCCCAGATAATGAGAAAGGTGTCTTCGGACATTTTCTAAAATTGCACAACTAACTATATTTAAGGTTATAAGATTTTATCCTATTTTAATGATGAGAAAACTGAGTCTGAGTGTGGAAAAGTACAAAAGACTAATAGGATCTGAAGCTCTGTATCAGGATTCATAATTTTATGGACAACAGGTAAGGCATGTGGAACAGTATTTTAAAAGTGAAAAGCCTTTCTGGTCAACTGTTTGCTCCACAATTAAAATAATCAAAACAATCCTATCAGCCTCCTGCTCCAGTGAGTTTGGAACCTATAGGTATGTAAAAGCAAATTAAATCACCATCAAAGGGAGCTGAATTGAGCTGTGCCTCCCAGGAATGGCTGCTATTCTGTTAAAGGAGACACTTAGGGAAGCTTTTAATTATTGGTCACTAAGGTATCATTAATGAATTAAAGCATCGTGTGTTGGAAAAAATTGGACTCCAAATCCAGGTAGATGTGGGCTTCCATTCTGGGTCAGCTACTTACTAGCAATACGTCAAGGAGCATCTTATTTAGACTTCCTGAGTCTCAGTTTCCTGAACTGTAATATGAAATAATATTACATATAATATAAATAATAAATATTATATATGCATGTTAATATATTATTTTTATATATAACTCAGTTCCTGGCTCAACAAATGTCAGCTTCTAGTTTTCTTCATACTTCATGACATCTCTCAATCCTTTTTTCTGTGCATAAGTGAGAACTAGAACTGTTAGGTGACTTGTATAAGGTCATGTGATGTTTATTTAGACTCAGAGCTAGAGCATTAATACACGTTCCTCCTGATTCCAGAGGTATATCCACTACATCTATTACTGCCTCTAACTGGCATAGGACTGGTTGACTAAGACTGACCTAACGTTTGCATTGAATGTCATACACTGGATATTCCTTTACAATATTAAGTAGACATCATGGCAGGCACATAGATGAATCATTTTAATTCCTGTTTAAATAATAAGCCATCTCAGGATATTTTCAAAAGATCCTCACTGCCTAAAAGACTCCTACGGCACACTTGTTTATATTAGAGATGTTTGAATGGAACTATCTTTGCTGAAATGTCAATTGCCATGTGACTGTTTAGATGGTTGAATGTATTAGTAGGAAACAAGAAGGAAATTTAGCCCAGTTCCAGAAACAATTTGAAAAACTTAATCCAAAATCATCACCTTTATATTTGATGCAGAAAGAGAGGCTGGGTAGGAGAAATTGTTAGCATTATGGTTATGATCATGGACATTGCAGTCAGACATGCTTTCCAACATTGACTCTTTATTAGCTATGACCTTGGGCAGATTACTTAAGCCCCCTAAGTATTAAAGTTTTCATCTGTAAATGTGGATTGTAACAACTTTTTATGCAGGAGCAAATAATTTAACATATGTAAGGCACTTAGTATATAGTGCCAGATATAGAGTGCATAATAATGACAGCTATTACATTATTATTATTGAATACAAGACCATTAGGCAGTTCATCAAATAGTTTATAGCCCTGGCTCTATAACACTGGTTTAGTTTTTATCATTTAAATAACTAATATTTATGTATCATATAAAGATATAAAAATTTCTACACATGGAACTCAAATAATATGTCAGATACTAAAACTAGTCATTTTACATTAACAGACTTCATAGAAGCCTTTCACAGTAATGCTTTAAGATAATATTGTTCTAATTTAAAAAAGTTCTCAGAATAACTTTCAGATCTTGTAGCTAAATAAGTTACAAAAGTCTGCTGAAATTCACGTTTACATGACTCAAAAGGTTATACCCTTTGACTGCATCCTGCTTTCCATTCCATTTAGTATTTTCATTAACACAGAAAACAAGCACATATGATAATTGCACCCCATTTTCTCTGGTGAGAAAAAACAAAGGTCAACGATGCTGCATAACCTGTTCAATATCATTTCCTAAGTGGCCAAGCTGGAATCTGGTGAGGGGCAGACGTCTTCAGATGAAGAATTTGTCCTTTTCTATTTCAACACAAGTGATTTATAATGTGTGATTGGGGGAAAAATCAAGCATCCCAAGTCAAATGACAAAAGGGAGCTAGAAAGAAGAAACAGGTGTATTAATGGAGAAGATGAATCTAGATAGTGCTTTCATAA
This sequence comes from Smutsia gigantea, assembly GCA_032199065.1. Lineage (NCBI taxonomy): Eukaryota > Metazoa > Chordata > Mammalia > Pholidota > Manidae > Smutsia > Smutsia gigantea. The sequence goes on along the minus strand of JAVSCE010014700.1, from coordinate 27,086 downwards.
ATTTAAAGAAATTGCATTTAACTATTAGTTATTAAAAGCTTTCAGGAACAAAGATTCTATTATGGCATTAGAAGCTTATCTGGAAAAATAAAACCCAGATGACATTCCACAGAATCTTTTTCATAAAGAAAAAAGGGAATCTGTTATTGCACTGAGCTGTTGCCATGGTTACCTAAACCCCTGCCTTTCTGCGGAATGTGACTTTTTTTTCTTTCCACTATTTACTTCCATGTGATGGGCTTCTCACCTCCTGAGTGAATTCCCTCACCACATTTCACTCGTCTATCATCTTGGAAAAAATGGATTTCCTCTTTGATTCATTACGACAGCTACACCTCACCTACCTTTCCTTTTTCTGGCTAGTCTACCTGCTGCTTGTCTAACTTTGGATCTAATTGTGTTGAGCATAGATATTTGTACGTTAATGTTTTTAAGCACGCCCCATCTCCAAAAATAATGGACTGTCCTAACTGATGATAAACATGCTTCTACTTTACAAAAGCTCTTGGCAGTAAGCAAATAAATGAAACACCATACAAAAAAAAGACATGAATTCTGAATATAAGAAAAATAGTTTTCTAAGAATCCTAACATTCACTAAATATCCAATTTTTATTTCATAGAAAGCCCTATCAGTGAATATTATTAATCTCAATATTCAGATATGTTGTAACTTGTTTGATTTTCTCTATTGTATGCTCTCCTGTTTGCACGCATGTACACACATACATACGGAATCCCAGGGAGAACTATACAAAATGTTTTGTTCTAGACTTTGAATTTAGTTGCTGTTGATTTTAACATTGTTGTCTCCTTGGCCTTGGGGATCCAGTGCTGTAAAGAAGTACAGTCTAAAGTTCTAGAAATCTAGCCATGCAGAGTTCAATTTTTAATATATTAGAGCATTAGAGCAAGCATGTCTATGAAATTTAATTTTGTTCAATTCAGCATACATTTATAAAGCTCATTCCATATATATATTATGGTCCTGAACTCTGTGGATATAAAAATAAATTAAAATGATCTCTACCTTGGAGCAGCTAACAGACAGGTCAACAAAGAGAGATTTGAAAACAGCTACCTGTACTGAAGAGTTATAGGTGCCATGATATAAATCTGTACAAAGGGTAATGATAGCACAAAGGGTGAGGGTCAGTTCTACCTGAGTAAGGGGTGTGGATCACTAAAAGTATAAGGGAATATTTTCATTACAATGTGAATGAAAAGGACTGCATCATAATATCTCCCCCAGTTGTCTGTACAACTGAATTTTAAGGAAGTCAAGTGAATGTGAGTCAAATGTTACGTCAATAAATTAGTGGCTTATTTGATCTCTTCTGAGCCTAAATGGCTCATTATTTATGGGGAAATAGCCCTGGAGCCAGAGGCACTGGGTTTTGGTCCTCAGCTGCTGGACCTTAGACAAACTATCCTACCCTTTTAGGCTTCTTTTTAATCAAATGCCAGCACTGGCTACACACCACATGCTCTTTTAATGCAGAATTAATAAATGCTATGAATCTCTAAAACCTCTACTTTTGTGTCAAGTGAAAAAGATCTGAAACCAAAGAAAAACATGGAGGCTTTGTAGCAAAGGACTGTCGGTCTAGCTAATTTGGAAGGTGATGAAACTCACCGAGTCTGGCGGGGTGGGGTGTGTGTGTGTGTGTGTGTCTCACCTTATACTAAATAGTCAAGCTCTTGATTTTAGTGTTTAATTCAAGCAAAAACATTTAAACTAGGAGTGTGTTCATTATAGAACATGTGTTTGTAAAGTGAAATAGAAACTAAAACAATTTCCATATTAAATCAGTGATTCTCAGTGCTGGCTGCATAGTAGAATCACACAAGGTTTTAAAGAATACAGGCGTCTGGACTTCACAGTGGACCTCCTGAGTATGATTTTCCAGCAGAAGTTAAGTAGATGGAGCCCATACAGTTGCTCTGTTTTGTTTTAAGCTCCCTAAGTGCTTTAGATACTGAGAACTGTTGAATTAAATCCACATAAACAACTGATCTTAATTTTTAAAGGCCTGGAACCAGAGAAGCTGTATGAAGGAATGGAAATAGCCAACTAGAGATGGTTTCAGCTCTCACCTCACACCGTGACACCGCTCATTTTAGGTGGACCCAAATGTTCATTCATTTCACCTTCCTTATTTAAACTGTTTGCTTCTTTTTTCAATGGTCTTTATCCACTCTATTTCTCAGTTTTATTTTGAACTCCAGTTACTACACAGCAGTTTAATCATAGGACAATATTGGACCAGATGTAAGAAGTCCAGGCCAGTGTTTACCAACTAGACCCAAAGTTTTATTTAGAAGTCAAATTGGCCACAGTCATTAAAAAAAAAAAAAAAAGGGAAACATTCACCACTTTATAATCAATAGATGCTTAGAAAAAATTACATATATATATATATATATCTGAGTATTGCCAAGTAGCATATATCTCATATAATTAAATAACAGTATCTAGCTATTAAGCTTTAGTGTGGAGGTGTTTTAACTTCTTCAGTCATTTCGATAATCCTCCAGCTTTTCTGGGTCAAGTGAAACTAGTTAAGGAATGTGTATAACTGACAGAAAAATCCCATATCCAAGCTCAGTATTTTAAGCAGTAACAGAGGACATGAGAGCTAGGCAAGAGTTTTACACTTTATAGGTTAAGGTAGGAGATCTGAAGGCTTGTTGAAATACATTTTTTTTCAAAGGCATTTTTCCCAACTTTTCCTACACAAATGACACTTATTACTCTTGATAAATAGCTGACATTAGTGACACCAGATGTTGTAGAGTGGTCATTTTTCAGTGAGCTCCAAGAGGCTCCGTTTGGAAGGTGTATTATCTTAGTGGGGGGTGTGGGGGTGGTGGGAAGCCATACACATTTCAAAACTGTAGAGTGCAAGGCACAATGCAAGATTCTTCCTACCTCATTTGGGTTTACTTCCATAAAGCACTTTTTGTCAAAAGTAGTGCATTAGAAATGTTGAGTACAGGCAGAAAAGCATTCCTTCTACTTTATGGTTTTAGAATGATAAATCATTAAATTAAAAGCATACTTCTTCAGTTACCTCTTGTCCCTAATTCAGAGTAAAAAATTCAGAATAGAAAGAATGGAAATAAAATCCCAAAATAATAATCTCCTATCATGTACCTCTAAAGTTTACATATATTTAGGAAAAAGTTAATTTCTTCTTCAGTCTAATGAAAAAAGTGACACAGAATGGGCCAGATCCTTTGGTTAAAGACAGCATAGCAGTCATGCCACTGGAAATAGTATAGGGTGGTAATGCAGCCAAACCATCTGAGAACATTTCTTTTGTCTGCTACTTACTAGCTGTATGAATCTTGTATGAGTTACCTAATGCCTTTATGCCTCAGTCTTTTAATCTTTAAAGGGGAACATTTACTAAGGGTATTAAATGAGTTAATGCACAAAAATATTTGCAGTGGGGCCTCACACATGCTAAATGATCAATGAATATTAGCTGTTTTCATAATTGATCTATTCAGGCCTCAGGGTCCTCCTATATTTAAAAAAATAAGATTCAAACTTAAACAGTGTCCCCCAGATTTTACTGATGATATCAGTCACCACAGACATTTAGTAAAAGATGCCTTCCCAGGACCTTCCTCTGAAGATTCTGATTAGTGAATCTCAGAGAGAGCCAGGGATTTGTATTTTTGCACTGTGTGAATTTTTTTTGTGAAGAAAACTTCAGAAACACTGACCTAGATCATTTATTTATTTAATCATCTAAATATTCATTCATCCATTCATTCAACATTTGCTGGGTACCATCCTAGGTTCCAGAAAATGCAGTGGTAAGCCAAGTGCTTCCTGTTTATTAGAGCTTAGGAACCTAGTAGAGGATATTAGGCAAAAACCACACAATTTCTAAGTAACCACAATTGTGAAGTGTGCTGTAAAGAAAACATACAGGTATGTTGAGAATTGTTAATAGGGGACCTTTTCTATTCTTGGTGGGAGAGATGGAGAAGGAAGTTGATGAAGACTTGCCTGAAGGAGCAGTAGCGAAGGCTCCTTTATGCTTTGATACTGTGTGTCCCACACACCTTACCTGCCAAGAGGAGAAGAAGGATGCCGGGCTGAGTAGGTCAGGGTGGGCTGGGTGGCGCCCTCCCAGGTACTCATCTGTGCAAATGTCACAGTTTTCAGCATCTCGCCAGTCCCAGTACGGAATAGTGAAGTTCTCATCCCCTGTCAGCTTCTGGATTTCTTGTTCCCATAGCAACAAGAAGAGTCTATGCCAAGGTAGGAAACCTGGTGCTTCATGAGCAAAATCAATGTTCCTCCAGATTTCAGACCCACCAAGCAGTGTGTCCCTTGACACATAGTAATGAATCCACACAAAGAGGTCATAAATGCTGATGTCTCTAAACATGGGTGTTGATCCATTATTCATTTGGCTGGAGGTGCCTGTGGGGATGACGTAGTCTGGGCTGGTAGTATGCTTTGCTAAGGTGAGGTAGGCGAGAAATTTGTTCTTCTCTGGGACACTCAGATCGAAGATGTTTCTTCTCACCAAGTGCCGCTCCTCTGTGCAGTTTGGTCCCCCAAAGCCAAACCTGCAGTTTCCACAGTCAAACCCCATGAAGTTGCCGAAACACTGGCAGCTCCTGTTATAGAAGACAGAGGGCCAAGACTCCCGGTCGTCCACCCCGGCGAAGGGGAACTGAGGCCCCAGGGGTGCGTGGGACAGAACGATGTCCTGACAGGAACCCCTGCCTGAGCGCTGGCCGCAGGGACTCCCGTCGCCCCTCCATGGTGGGCAGCACTCCTTCTCCATCAGGTTCTTGGGGGAGATGCAGGCTCGAGGGAAGTGGCCGGCGGAGATGTGGGAATGCCACAGCAGGCAGCACAAAGCAGCCAGGAGCATTCTTCCTGCAGTCCTCACGAGGCTGGATTGAGCTGGTTAACTGAGCCACACGCTTCTCTTTCCAGCTACCCCTACAGTGACTATCACATGTTTTGGCTAAGACCTATGTAATACCATTCCCACCTCCAGCATCAGACACTTAGTCTTTATCTTAAGCTTTCATCCTCTGAAAGCCACATGACTAATTTGTCTTTGGAGTTGGCACATATCCTACCCAGGGGACAGGCCTATGGTAAAGTGACAGACACTATTCGGCACTAATAGTTTAATTCTTATGGTTTGAATAATAATAATAAAATGCCTTATCTAAGAAAATCCACTTATTAGACATGAAATTAATGAGGATCTGAATTTAAAAATGAAAAGCAGTGTCAGGACGAGGGCTTCTCTTACTAAGAAAGGTCAGGAAGTTTTAGAGATTATCAGTGCAAGGGAGTTGTTTCTGAGACCATAAATAGGCCACAACATTTGCAGAACTCAGCTTTGCAGAAAGACATTCTTTTCAGAGCCTGGAGGTGATTTCTTATATCTGATTATATTGAAGCTTATTTGTTTTATACAAAGTTTCAGAAGAAACAAAATCTTTCTGCTGTTTCTCCCTAATTATCTTGATGCATTCGCTGCTTGTTCATTTTCTAACTATTCCTAAAGATAAGAGTCTTTCACTTTGATAGGAATCAAATCACTTTGATAGGTGGGTAGTCTGCTTTTTGTGGGGACTTTAACTACTAGTTAATGTTCCAAAAGAAACTCTTTCTTTTTTTAAAATGCTGTAGCCATTGTGTTTCACCCATAAGTTCTGAAAATCAGGAATTTATTTGAAAGATTGTTGGCAGTTTGGTCTTGCAAAGGAATTCTCAATTTAGTGAGTGAATGAATAAGGAGTGATATATTTATTTAACAAATATCTATTATCATTTAAATTGAGGAGTTCTCTCTGTGTGTGTGTATAATGAGCCAGATAAATTGAAATGCTTGGATTAAAATATAATTTTACCACTGTGCTAGTTTTCAAATGAGTGGTACAGATAATAAATACATCAGACTTTTAATGGAGTGATATATTTGCCAATTGAAGATACTGGAAAGTATTGTGTAGTTTTGGATAATAGGATTCAGATTTTATTAAGGCAATGCCCATGGAGTAAAATGTTAAAGGGTAGGCATAAACTGAAAAGACAAATGAGAATGGAGACAATACATCAGGTGGAGGAAACCCTGGAGGTGGGACCTGTGTTTCATTGGCAAAGTTAAGCACTGGATTCAGACATGCTGTAACTTCAGGGTGGGGGGACGGGGTGTGGGGAGGGAGAGACAAATATCTTCCCAGCCCAGGGCAAATAACCTTTGAAGCCAAAATCAGTCAAAAGGAGAAATAAAGTGGTAGAAACCTGTTTATTGCTTATAAGCAGTTGTCCACTTCTGCTTGGCCATATCTCTCATGATCTGGCTGCAGAAAGGGACCCCAGCAAACCTCTCTGGTCCAGGTTTGCCCTCACTCCCCCAACCCTTGTAATCACCTATTGATATATTGATATGGTGATGGCCTACTTCTCTCCATCCCTTGGAAACACCTATTGAGACAGAGATGCACAAAGTCCAGGCGAGAAATTCTGGAAACATTGCAATTTTACCCACACATGCTCTCCACACTATAGGAAATTATACCTGGGACTTCCATGAAGGGGTTTAACAACTAAGTGGTTTGAAGAAAGGTGAAATGAAAAGTTAGAGATTTGAGAGTTGTCAAATAAAGATTGCCCCTCTGAGACTGCCTTCCTTTTGATTGTTCCATACTCAAAGCTGGGTGGTCCCCTGAACATAAAGAACAAGGGGGAAAAAGTGAAAGCTCCAAGTGTCTGGGCTTTTAGCTGGGGTTCCAGGGAAGACCATCACCATCCTGGTGATGCTGGCACATCAGCCTTGCTGCTCTCTTCCCTTTCTGCTGGAGTTTGTCTCATTAGACATCAAAGCTCCTCCATACAACTCTCTTTGGACTCTAAAAGCCTTTTTTGGTGGAAGGAGCTGTGTGTGGGTAAAGAGGAAGAGAACAGAAGTTCCCATGGAATGCTGCTTGTGGCTGGGATCAGGAAGTCATCACATGATCTTCGCAAGGATGCTTAATCTTTTTTCTTCCTCCTTTCAGAGCCACAAAGAGATTAACACAGGGCTTCTCGCCCCTGAGGAGTCTTGGTTCTGTATTACTTATAACCACATGTGGCCTTTTGTAATTCTGTTCTATCTACTTACAGCCGGAATTCAACTTCTGATGTTCAATTTAATTAAGAATTTTGCTTTACATTTCCCCCCCATCAGGCTTCCCACTGAATAACTTAGAAAGCCCCTATCTATGTCTACTCTCTCAAGTGTCTTTCATAATCTTCAGAACATGCTTAGAGGAATGGCCAAAATGTTCTTTGTTCTCTTAATTTCCTCACAAAGTTGATTTCCTTAAATTGACAGATCATCTTTATTCCTCCCAAATATAGGACACTATCTCCTCTTGCCCATATGTATGGTAGTTTCCCTTTATCTAATGTTTTAGTTACCTGTGGTCAACTGTAGTTCAGAAGCCGATGATCCTCCTTCTAACATATCTTGAGAAGAGCAATATATGTAGCAGTATAGTGCTACATCACAATGCCTATGTCATTCACCACACTTCATCATACCACATAGGCATTTTATCATTTCACATCATCATAAGAAGTAGGATATTGCAAGTACAATAGGCTGTTTTGAGAAAGTGAGACCATATTCACATAACTTTTATTACAATATGTTATAATCATTCTATTTTATCATTGTTATTGTTAATCTTTCACTGTGCCTGATTTATAAATTAAACTTTATCATAGGTATGTATGTGTAGGAAATAAAAAACATAGGGTTTGGTACTCTCTGTGGTTTTAGGAATCCACTGAGGGTCTTAGAAAATGTGCCCCATTGATAAGGACTTTAAGTGATATGCCCAATGGTGGACTTCTGTATAATGGGCTCATTGTCAATACATATTTTAAATATCAAACCCCATTTAGACTGGTTCTCCCTTGAACCCTAGATATATGTTCTCTAGGTATCTCTAGTTTACAGAATTTAAAAGTGTCCTGTAGCATTCTCAGAGATTATGGTATGAGGTAACACCTGAACTAATGCAATATTCTATTAATCAGATATAAAAGGTCAGTAAATACTCTGCAAGTATTTACTGAGCATCAATTATCAGGCATATGCTGAGACATGGGGATGCTGTGGTAAGCACAACAGAGAGGTTTCTACTCTCATGAAGCATATAGTCAGTTGAAATATTTTTATGGAGATGCTATGAAGATGTGCTATAAGTATGGAGGTACATATATGGATGAGATCATAGTCCTTGAAGGGCTTGAAGCAGAGATTTGATGCAATATTATGTGAATTCAAAACATTTCACTGGAGCTGATGAGATAAAAACTGATGTGGGGATGGAACAAGAGTTAATGTAGAAATAGCCATTAGAGATCATTGGAGTAATCCAGGTAAGAAATTATGTGGCCTGGACTGGAGTGATGATTCCGGAGAAGAATAGAAGTGAGTGGATTGGAAGAGATACACAGGTGGCCTATTCAAAAGGAGTGAGTGACAAGTGAAGAGGAAAGAGGTTGGGGTTGACTCCTAGGTTTCTAGCTAGTGCCATTAACTAAAACGAGGAGCAATTGAGGGTAAAATGTTTGTTCCAACTGAATGTGGTTTCAGTTTTAGACCTGTTGAATTTGAGAGTTAAATTATAGTCTAGACACAAACAATTGTCCTGTCTTCTCATGTTTGCATTGATCATTCACCAGCTCACTGGTTTTGAACTAGTGAGCCTTTCTCTTTTCTCTCATGCTGACCGTCTATCTTTGCTGGTTTATTTGATGGTAGCTTGACCCTTTTTCTCCAACTTTGTTTTTCAGCCCTTTCTCTCAATTTTAACAGTAGCTGCTGTTTATTGAGTATATGGAAATAGTTAAATATATTCAAACTAGAAAAAAATAATATAATGAATGAGCATATACCCATAATCAAGGGCTTCAACAACCATCACCTTTCTGTAGGCATTGTTTCTCCTGTCCCAAAACATAGAAAGAAAAAAAATTCTTTAGTATTTTAAAACAAATCTCAAATAACATATCTTCTCTGTAATATCTCAGTATACATAGTTAACAATGAAATACTTAAAAATGTAACCATAATACCAGTACACCATTTCAGACAAAAAGAGAGAACAATAATTCCTTAATATTATTGTATTTCAAGTCTATGTTCAATTTAGTTTAATTATCTTAAAAATGTTTTGCAAGATCTGAATAAGGTCTTTGTATACGATGTGTTGGCGGTTTCAATACATTTCTTTGGTTGGTATACTTCTTAGGTTTTAAGTTTGTGTTTCTCTCTCTCTCTCTTTTTTAATGCAAAAATTTATTTGTGGAAGAAAGTGGATTTTGTCCTGTAAAATCCCACACTTTTCAGGGTTGACAAATTTTATAGGCTCAGGGTCCATTTTGTTACTGTTTTTGTAAGAATTACTTCACAGGTGTCATTGTGTATTACTTACTCAAAGACGTCAGAGAATATATTGTCTGTTTTTCACATTAGTTTTTTAAATTGATCAGTGGTTTGAGATGATGTCAGGCTGTCTTGTCTATTATACAGTTCTCTGACAAAAACAAAAAAATCTGACACATCACATAGTTTTTTCATCCATTGGTAATTGTTTCTCACATCCATTATTTCATTTAGAATTATAAGAATAGTGAATTTTGTGATTCTATTATTTGTATTTATTAACTGTGATTCTTTTGTGATGAATAATTTTTGCTCATCAACTATTTGGTTACTCTGAAATACACTGTGTACAAGAAAGGCAGGGTAAATGCTTGATTCTGGTCCTTATTTTCAGAATAATGATCTGATATCCTAACAACCTCTAAACATAACTTATATGTTTGTTTGTTTTAACTATCATGAAGACTTCTAGAGTTTTATGTATTTGGTGTGTTTCATGTGATAGTAAAAATTAATGATAAAAGTTTAGTCATTCATTTATTCAATTAATATTGAGCACCTAATATTTCCAAGACCCTATTCTAGATATTGGGGGGTGGGGAAAGTGCCATGTGAAAAGATGTATAAGTCACAGACCTCAATTGCCCCTGGATTTGATGCTTTGGAGTCAGACTCTGAATTTGTTCCCAAGGTCTGCCAGTTGTTAATTCTTAGGCTTCTTGGGAAGAAAAGAGGGAGAATAGGATGAACATATACTTATGATTTGTTCAATAATTTCATTTATTGTGCCCTCGGTGTACTCAGCTCTACCACACAGGGCCCTATTTTACAAGATGTAATACATATTAAACACTCAATACAAGGTCTAACACATATTAAGTACTCAAAAAATGTTAACTGTTATTATTAAAAACCACAAATCAGGTGCTTGTGATATTGCTACAGGGCTCTCATTACATCTAGGCATTTTTAGTGTTAAGAGCTAGGAAATACCCATTTTATTAGATAGAGTTAGAAAGCATTATTATAAATTGGCCCTTTATTCTCTAATTAGCATCCTCACTTGCTCTTTTCCTTCAATTAAAACCTTAATCTCTAAAATACTGAATTTATGCCATTGCATGGAGATGCCATGCTTCCTTAGGATTCTGAGCTTAGCATGTGCCCTTTCCATGGAATGCTTCTCTCCGTTCACTTGTATAATCCATCACACTGTACAGGTTCAGCTCAGATGTCATAGCCTTAAGAAAGCGTCTGCTTTCTACAAGACTCCTCCAAGGATGGGTGTTCTTTAATTGTTCCCTGGGTTCACCTTTGTCATCGCACTGACCACAATACATTGTAATAATCTACTAATTTATCTGATGCTCCCTTCAGACCATGAATCCTTTTTTTGGTAGGGGGATAAATGCAGTTTCATGTGAAGTACCTGCTATAGTGTCTGGCATTTCTAGTATATCTTTATTAGGTAAGAGAATGGATGGATTGATGAAAGGCTGGATCTATTTCTTCTTCTGTTATTATTATTTTTTTTGTATTTTGTGAACTGCATCTTAAAGTTCTAAAGAATTTCAAGCATAGAGAAGAAGATAAATAATAAAATGAACATCCATAAATGCACAACACTGATTTAATAGAGCATAACATTTTAGACCAGTAGGTGAACTTTTAAGATCACAAAATACCGTTCTGGACACAGGAAAGGCAGTGTTGTAGGATGACTAGGAAGTAGTATTAATGAGAACAGCCCATCCTTTGAGCATTGTGTCAGGCACTGTGTCAGGACATCAGCACCCAGCCATAACCTCAGCCTAGACTGAGGCAGGTGAGAAGGCCCGCTGTGAAGAGGGACTGAAGAGAGTTAGGGGCACATCTTACCAACACCCTGATAGAGGCCTAGCTAGGAGCGGGGAGGGGACTAGTGTTTCCTAGGATTTATTCAACAATCATTTTCATGCAACATTATTTATTGGATGTCTGTCAACTTTGGGCTAGGCATTTTACATATAATTTTAAAAAATTTAATCCTCAAAACTTGTACTGAAGGTTACATATATCTCTCTACAGTTAAGGAAACTGATGCTTAAATGCTTAAGGTCAAACTACTAGTAAATTGCAGAGGCCATATCTGTATAATTCTAGATCTCATAGATAGTCTTTTTTATTCTGTTATCACCTATAATAATGCAATTTTTATTGCTGATTGTACTTGACTAATCCTGCTTTTGTCTAATCTTGACCGCAGACTTTGCTTTACCATAGTCATAACTTTTATGAAGTTGGATACTCAGCCATGTGCTTCCCGAGTATAGATGGGTCTCAACCAATCCCCTGCTCCAGTTTGAAGGTGGTTTTTCTTTTTTTTGTAACAGATTACTTCAATCACACATTAAATCTCCCTTTAAAATTGGTCTTCATATACTGTTGAATGTCTAGCAAATTTTGATCACCATAATGCTGAATGACTTGTATTTTCCTTACTTCAGTTAAACTGTCTGTAAATTATCCTCAAATAAGAGGGTATTAACTATAGAATGTCCATTTCATGACTACATAATGCTACTACATGGAGAGCTAGTTCTGCTAATGCTTAATGCAGACCCCACTTTTAATTAAATCTTTATTAGAAATACGTAAATAGCATTAATGAAGAGCAAAATTGCATTATAAGAACAGAGAGTTTAATTTAAGGCACATTATCAAGAAAATGGGTTAGTAGGAAGACACAGTTGTAGGGTGGCTACTGAGAGAGCACAGACTCTGATAACATTAAAGCAGTCTTAGCAAACGAACTAAAATGTAAAGCTTGAATGCACAGCCTTTGCAAAAGAAGCTTGTTTTAATGTCAGTAAATTGTGCAGATCCTCTAGGAGAAAGTACATGTCTTTTAGAATTTACTGCATATAATGACACAATTGTTGGTTTAATAATAACAAATTTGAATTTGTGTTATTTTTTTCATAGCAGTGTGTATACATGCATTTGTAAAATATTAAGTGTATATATGTTCAAGTCACAGAAATTAATCAATCTACACATAATGTGGGTTAATTCTATAGTTAATGGGTTATAAATCACCAACCCAGACAGTGTCATCCAACGGTTGGAGTGTATTTTTAAGACCAAGGATGGTTTTAGGAGAGTATAGAAACTTAAATCAAAATGAGGGCTTACGTGAGCAATCCCCAAGTATTTGATCACTAAAGATAATCTCTAATTATCAAAAAGGCATCTCATAAAAGAGTCAAAACAACATAAATTAAATTCATTAAATTGGAAAATAAAGACATAGAACTCTTATAAAGAAGAATGGCTTTGGAAAATGGGTCTATGATAAAGTCAGTAAACAACTGGTCAACTCTGGATTCGCAGAGTCATCCTGGAAAGCACAGGGCCAGAGATTAGTTCAAATTAGATCTGGGCTGCCATTGGACAAAATACCTAACCTCTCAGATTTTAACATCCCACAGTTACAAAATGGACGTGATGATGCCTACCTGGTCTACTTCCACAGGTTGTTAATGATGGGGCTTTTTTCACAGCTTTAGATAACAAAGTACATTCACAGACTCAATCTTTCTGTCTCTTGAAGTTTAAACTATTGCATTCCAATTCTGAGCCCCCATCATAACCCACAATTTCAGTTTGGCCATTTGAAACCAATTATCTTTTCCTGGGCAGCTCTAATTTTTCCTGGGTGCCCAATGATCCCTGTGATAATTAGAGTAGAGTGTCATTCTCAACATTACTTCTACACCACCAAGTTAATATAATTAGCATATCTCTTATAGTGAAGAGAAATCTAGTGATTATGCTTCAAGTAATATCTTTCCAAATGGATGTACCAGAATACTGATCTGTGCAAGGTAATGGTTGAAAACTTGTTTACCTAAATAATCTGTGGAATGCTTCCCTCCTCAATTCCTTTTTCACCAAAAGGTCACATAGATTAGATCACTAAACTAAGGATGGGTTTATGAACCTATTCACCTAATCCCAACTTTTGTGCCCTTCCTCGAGTTCAGTAAGACCTATCTGTCCTCTTGAGCTAATATTATGTGGCCCTTGATAACCTGTTGACTGTTCCTAAGATTAATTTGCCCTGAAACATCTTTTAATCATCTTATAATACTCTTATTTATGGGTAAGTTCATATGCATTACAGCAAACATTTATGATACCCCAGTGTGAAGCAGTGTACTCAGAAGAATAAAGGGCAGTGCCTACTTTTAAGGAGTCAGAATAATATGCATTCCTCCCTTTCTTTGTCTGATCAACCAATAAACATTAACTGAGTGTTTATATTTTGTCAAGCAATATACATGATGACAGAGGATAACAGTGACAAATGAGCCATGGTCCCTGTTCTGAAGTAGCTCACAGTCTGGCAGGGGATTCAGAGAAATGAAGAGATGATTACAGGACAGTTTGTTAAGTGCCTATTGTTAATAATGTTGAATGTGGTATCAGTCAGGGCTCTGGCAGGAAACAGCTGACACACTCAAACTGACTTTGTGAGGAGGGTTTAATAAAGGAACTATTTACAATTTTGGGGGCAGGGTTAAAGGAAATGAACAAGGGATAATGCAGTACCCTGGGCATGAAGGGCAAGGGGAGAAAACAATTACTGGAACACAGAGAAGGTCACTGTACTGACTGAGCCAGCTGCCAGGAGCCGGGGCTTGTAGGATGCAAGCAATCTCTGGCTCCATGGCAAAGAGGGATTTGCAGACTAAATACCCTGACCCTAGACTTCACTTTCCTTCTGCCCTCTGATCTTTCTGTCTGTGCATCTCTGTGGATGAAGCCAAGTTCAAGTCAGAGGAGCAAAGAGCCCATTAAAGCAGTTCTTAAAAATCAGCCTCATTCGTCCTACAAAAGGGTAGAGAAGGCAAAAAAATGGACCTGGGAGGCTGAAGGAATGCTTCTCAGCACAAATGCCTTCTCTGTGCTTTCCACATCACGTCTTTCATTGCTGCAACAAACCTGAATGAAGTGGTTATTTGAATCTGATAGGGGAAGTGAGGTTCAAAAGTTTACATGACTTACCTAAAGTATGCAACTAGTAACTAATGGATCCAGGGTTTGAACACACCACTGTAGTTACACTCTCTCTGTCCTTTTCACCAGGTCTGTATGTTGGGATTTATATATGGGGAATTAAGGGAGCACAGTGGAGACATATGTAACCCATACCATCTGTGAAAGGGCCTGGGGAGTCAAGATTGTCAGGAAAGGCTTCTTGAGTACATATGATGCCCGAACGGAGCCTTGCAGGAAGAATTGTATAAGTAAACAGATGCAGGGGAAGTGAGCGCAGCCCAGGGATAGGGAGTAGCAAAATAAAGAGATGACACGATATATTTAGGACTTCAAGTAATTGGTTATGGTTGAAACAGGTTAGAAGAAAGGAGAAATTATGACTTCTATCTGAGCAGTGTGAAAAACTGACATGATTTAGGGACATTTAATGAGTCAAAGACTACATGCAATATACGTCATGGTATATAGATACTAGGGCTCATCTGGACGAATAGATATCAGTATTTTAGGTGAAAAAGAGAGAAAAGGAGATATATAGAAAAATCATTATAAGGATATAATGTGCCTCCTCATTACTGAAACCTAAGTCTTTAACCATCACCCTTAATTTATCACCATCAAGGACTAAGCCAACATTTTCTAAAAGTTTTATAATTATAAAATATCTAGTCCTTATTACGCACACAGTATAATAATCTTGTGCTATTAAAGTAGCTGTCAATCCTAAACCCATTTTAAATACTGCATATGTAAAAATCAATAATGCCAAGTCTATAAGGGAATTATCAAGAAGTTCTGAACTAAAACAATTGTTAGCTTGATCCCCATGCCACTTAGATATAAACTTCACTATTTTTGCCAAACATCTCCCCTTTATCTAGTGGCCAGTAATATACATTTTATCTAGAGTCAATCATGATGCATAGCAAAATCAAACAAACAAAAATAGGCTTTGAACAAGGGAGTCTATTATACGAGACCAAAGGTTTGTCTTATACCAACCATTGGCCTTATTTTTGTTTTTCCTTTTTTTTTGGTAAAACAGAGATAATAAACTCAGTTCACAGGATTACTATGAGAATTAAATTTGTTGTCTTTAAGACAAGAAGTTTCTATCCTCAGCCTTCAAATTTCCATGCCCTTTTCCTTTGTATTTTATTCTGGTCTTTTCTGGAGGACATGCCATTACTTGACTTAAGAAAGATAGGTAAAAATTTTTAAATGTGAAATTCATTTCTGTTTAATTTGTTCCTTACATTAAGCAATTCTAAAAAATTGTTACACAATGAATATTAAAGAATTATACAGTATTTTGGGTTAGAAATTTTTCTTTCATCTCATATTATTTCAGTGTATTAATCACTGATGTTAGTAAGAAGCATATCTTTGTGCTACTAAGATTCTACATAATATTACTTCTATTTTAATATTAGCAAGTCAGACAGTCTAAGGGATTAGGAAATTTTGTCTTGATCCTCTGAGTATTTCATAGTCATTACTAAATTCCCAGGCACAGAACTCCTCATTCTTTCTGATCACTTTACTCCTCAAGGATCTGATATTTGTAAAGATATCTGAGACAATCAGATGAAAATTGCTCCTATGCACAAAGTCATACTTTTATCATATGATCAGAAGCACTGAAACAGAGAAAACATGTGCTTCAGGCCATAGGAAAGCAGCCTGAACTTTTTGGCCTTGTGTCAGTGTGGAAGAAGCTAGAGATGAGGCAAATGCTCCTCATCTAATTTATTTTACAAAGTCAATGGGGGAAAAAGAAACTCTGGAAAAATCTGCTAGTTCTCCATAGAAGCAGGAACTTCCACCTACACAATGTTATACGCTACTTCAGTTCAATCTTGTTTTCCTGACAGCTTGACTATAAAACCAACCTGTTTCCCTTCTCCAACCCTGTCAAGAAATGATAGTGTATTGTAAACTAGGAGTATAAAAGGCCCTGACTGCTTCCAGATATACTTTCATGCCAACTATATGAACTCAGTTCACTTCATTGAGGTATAAAGACTAAACACAAAGCTAAAAGAGGGCTGTACTCTACAAAGGGTGAGCTAAGGACATCCGGTCAGAATGACAGAAGGAAGGGATTTGTTTGATAGCAGATTTGTTTGATCTGACAGTCTAGACCCTTCTGCAATGTCAGGCTACGTTGCCTACACTGCGATTTAGTGGATTAAAATCTTTCCAACCAAGAGCTGGATTAGCAGACTAATTTTTTTCAATGGAAATCACATTATTTTCTTTCAGTTTCTACATTAAAAATAAATAGAATATGTTACATATAAGATTTTGTTATTAGACTCTTAGGAACACATGACTATGTTCCTTTTCTGGATTCTAAATATAATAATATTTATAGAAACAAAGTAAAACTTTGATGCAGATTTTCAGCACATTTGAAAATAAACTTAAATTCTGAAAAAAATATTTAAATACATTAATTGGTGGAAGTCAGAAATAAAGAAAGTCAGAGAGGGAGAGAGAGGCAGTGGGAAGAGGTGGGGGGCGAGGCAGGCAGAAAGGGAAATCTTTGGTTCCCAAAATGATTAGAGAATTAAAAGCTGGTCTGGTGATCTATCAGTCTGATGCACTTAATGCACATGACATGGACAATAAGCCAGATATGCATCTAATATTAGGAGATAAAGTTTGAACTCCCATGTGGGACAGGAGGTTTGGTGTTAGGCCTGTAAAAGAGAGATGCAATGGAAAGTCTCCTACCGAGTTGGCAGTATGAAAGGCTGACCCTCAGGGAGAGGCGGATGGGACATCATGCCCATCAGCACAGGGAAGTTCCAGAGATGACTGACAATTACAAAGGAGTGAAACTTTCACAGAATTATAGAACGAGTCCTCAATTTAAAAAGCTCATTGAGCTACAAGCAGAATAAATAAAATAGACTTCCAAAAATATTATAGAACAACAGAAAATCAAAGCAAAACACAAATATTGAAAAGGAACACTATAGAAAAGACAGATTATTTAAAAAATAGTTAAGTAGTACAGAATACAGTAAAAGGATATACGCAAAGTACTAAGAGAATAAGCCTAAAATGTACAATTTCATAATTCAGTGTATTATTATATAAGTGAATTAAATAAACTTGAGGGGGAAAGGCTGAGAATATTTACCACTCACAGCTTTTTAATGAAACAATGACTAAGCGATGTATGCCACTGTGGAGGAAAAAATTCCAGAAAAGTGCAATGGTAGGTGAAAAACAGCTATGTACAAAAGATGTGGGAAATTATAAATGCAGTGACCATAAAATCAATAGCAATACTGGCTTATTTGAGTGGTGTGACAATGAGGTAGAAGTATAATATTATGCAAAAAACAATTGGACTTTAAGTTAAAAGCTTCATTAAGGATAATGAGCCATTACTTAACGATGTAAAAAACAATACCAGAAAGCTAATTTTTTTCTGATTTGTATACACCTATTCATTTTCCCAACCAAGATCCCAAATGTAAAGTTACCAAAAGGTTGAAATAAGAGACAAAAGAAAAAAACCCAGGAAATTGTTAACCAAAATAAATCTATTGTAGCTTTATTATTATCAGATAAAATAGGCTTAATAAGCCAGAAAGATTTATTAATGATAAAGTATACACCATAGTGATTCCATAGTTATACACATTATTAGGTCCTCTATCCAACTAGTGTAGGTACTCTGTCGACATTGAAAGATGTTGCAGAACTATTGACATATTCCGTGTGCTGTCCTTTCATCCCCATGACTAATTTATATTATGACTGAGATTTTGTGCCTCTTTATCCCCTTATATTTGGCCTGTTTCATCCACCCACACTCACTCCTCCCCCATAGTAACCACCAGTCCTTTCTCAATGTCTCTGAGTCTACTGTTTTGTTCATTTTGTTTTGTTTTTTAGATTCCACATATAAGTGAAGTCATACAGTATTTATCTTTCTCCACCTGCCTTATTTTATTTAGCATTATACCCTCTAGATCCATCCATGTTGTCACAAATGGAGGATTTCTTTCCTTTTTATGTCCAAATAATATTCCATTGTGTATATATGCCACATCTTTTCTATCTCTTTATCTATTGATGGACACTTTGGTTGATCCCATATCTTGGCTATTGTAAATAATGTGGCAATAAGCATTGGGGTGCTTTTTTTAAATTTTTGAATCTGAGATTTTGTTTTCTTTAGGTAAATTCCTAGAATTAGTTACTGGGTCATATGATACCTCTATTTTTAATTTTTTCTAAACTAAAAACTTTTTAGAAGCTGTCATTCTGCTTTCCATAGTGGCTGCACCAATTTACATTCCCATCAACAGTGTAGGAGGTTTCCCTCTAAAGAAAGCTATTTTTGATAATAAGAGGAACAATTCCCTAACATATAAATTAATGGGTATTTATTTCCATTCAGTAGCATCTTATTTGTATAATATAAATTTTAGTTGTAGTGTTTTGTTGTTAAATTCTAAATATTCTACAATTTTGCACTGGAAATATGTAAATTCCCTGTGTTTTTATACTTCCCAAAATTTATAGAGTGAGCACTGACAAAACTGAACATTGATACCTAATTGTTCAAAATCTTAGCCGGAATCTCTCAGACACTATTACACCAAAGTTCATTTTTAGTAAAACAGAAGTGACCATCAACTAGGCCCAAAATCAAACCTCAAAAAATACTGAGTAAACAATAGTATAGAGATGTCTTTTCTGACTGTAAAAATAGTCATTAATTGTAGAAAACCCAAACCACAACCATACATTTATAAATATAAAATTACAGAAGAAATAAAAATTGACATTATTATATATATAGAACTGAACACACAGATATATGTAAAAAAACGTGGAAGATGCAGAAGGAAAATGGTTCTTAAAAGGAAATGTTCAAAAATGCATATATTCCAATAGAGGTATTACTGAAAATTAGCAATTTAAGTGTTAAGTTCCTGAAGTTAGAGGGGAAATAAAAGGGAAGCCAAAGGAAAACAAATGAAATGAGATCAAATTTGGTGATTTTTAAGACAATGAAATAATAAAGAGTTTTTTTTGAGGACTAATACAATAAATTCCTGTTAAGATTGAGAGGAAACTCAAGAAAAAGCACAAATTAACCCTATTAAATTATAAAGGTAGCATAACTATGGAAGCAGAGGGCATTAACAAAATAAGAATTATACCAAAAATATATGACTGAAAGTTTGAAGTCTTAGATGAAATGTATATATTTAGGGGAAAATACAATAAACAAAATTGACTATAAGAAATAGGAAATCTGAATAAACTGAAAACTATTAAAGAAATGTAATAAGTAGTAAAATATCTATGTATTTGAAAAAAGCAACATTCCGTAGTGATTTTACACTTCTGTGTTGTCAAAACATCGAGGAACACATATCGCCTATATTAATTCCTTAAAGACAATAAAAATGGGAGCAGTGCTATGAGTGCAGTTTACTTTACTTCAAAACATAGCCAAGATAATAGAAGAAAGGAAAATAAATACGGGAATGCCATTTATGGACAAAACACAAAAACTCGATAAAATTTTAGCAAACAAAATTAACAAGATAATAAAAAAACGACACATGACTAACTTGGATTCAACTTAGTGATTAGAAGACGTTCTTAAATTATAAATTCATTCATAGATTTGATTAAAGCATACTTAGTTTGACTTCCTGCTAAATTAAGCACAAATAAGTGATAAAAGGAAATCTTAAATAAACAAACTCACGAGAACCTGTCTGAAAGAAGAGGAGACCATAACACATCTGGGAAGATGGGATGTGAAAGACAGCTGTCCTCACTAAGCTGAATCTTGTAGCTCTGGGTGGAGGGGGTTCCCTGACCAGGGCAAGTTCTTTTTTGTTTTTTTTTTTTGCTATCATTAATGTACAATTAGATGAACAACAACATTATGGTTATTAGACACCCCTATTATCAAGTCCCCACCACAAACCCCATTACAGTCCCTGTCCATCAGCATAGCAAGATGCTATAGAATTGCTACTTGTCTTCTCTGTGTTATACTGCCTTCCGCATGTCCGCCACCCTACATTATACATGCTAATCATAATGGCCCTTTTTCCCCCTTAGCCCTCCCTTCCCACCCATCCTCCCCAATCCCTTTCCCTTTGGTAACTGTTAGTCCATTCTTGGGTTCTGTGAGTCTGCTGCTGTTTTGTTCCTTCAGTTTCTTCTATGTTCTTATACACCACAGATGAGTGAAATCATTTGATACTTGTCTTTCTCCACCTGGCTTATTTCACTGAGTATAATACTCTCTAGCTCCACCCATGTTGTTGCAAATGGTAGGATTTGTTTTCTTCTTATGGCTGAATAATATTCCATTGTGTATATGTACCACATCTTCTTTATTCATTCATCTACTGATGGACACTTAGGTTGCTTCCATTTCTTGGCTATTGTAAATAGTGCTGCAATAAACATAGGGGTGCATCTGTCCTTTTCAAATTGGGCTGCTGCATTCTTAGGGTAAATTCCTAGGAGTGGAATTCCTGAGTCAAATGGTATTTCTATTTTGAGTTTTTTGAGGAACCTCCATACTGCTTTCCACAATGGTTGAACTAATTTGCAGTCCCACCAGCAGTGTAGGAGGATTCCTTTTTCTCCACATTCTCGCCAACATTTGTTGTTGTTTGTGTTTTGGATGTTGGCCATCTTCACTTGGGTGAGGTGATATCTCATTGTGGTTTTAATTTGCATTTCTCTGATGATTAGCGATGTGGAGCATCTTTTCATGTGCCTGTTGGCCATCTGAATTTCTTCTTTGGAGAAGTGTCTATTCATGTCCTCTGCCCATTTCTTAATTGGATTATTTGCTTTCTGTTTGTTAAGGTGCATGAGTTCTTTATATATTTTGGATGTCAACCCTTTATCAGATACGTTTTTTATGAATATATTCTCCCATACTGTAGGATGTCTTTTGTTCTACTGATGGTGTCCTTTGCTGTACAGAAGCTTTTCAGCTTGATATAGTCCCACTTGTTCATTTTTGCTTTTGTTTCCCTTGCCCGGGGAGATATGTTCATGAAGAAGTTGCTCATGTTTATGTCCAAGAGATTTTTGCCTATGTTTTTTTCTAAGAGATTTATGGTTTCATGACTTACATTCAGGTCTTTGATCCACCTTGAGTTTACCTTTGTGTATGGGGCTAGACAGTAGTCCAGTTTCATTCTCTTACATGTAGCTGTCCAGTTTTTCCAACACCAGCGGCTGAAGAGGCTATCATCTCCCCATTGTATATCCAAGGCATTTTTATCGAATATTAATTGACTGTATATGTTTGGGTTAATGTTTGGATTTTCTATTCTGTTCTACTGGTCTGTGGGTCTGTTTTTGTGCCAATACCAAATTGTCTTGATTAATGTGGCTTTGTAGTAGAGCTTGAAGACAGGGAGTGTAATTCCCCCTGTTTTATTTCTCCTTCTCAGGATGGCTTTGGCTATTCGGGGTCTTTTGTGGTTCCATATGAATTTTAGAATTATTTGTTCCAGTTCATTGAAGAAAGCTGTTGGTAGTTTGATAGGGATTGCATTGAATCTGTAGATTGCTTTAGGTAGTATAGCCATTTTGAGAATATTTATTCTACCTAGCCAAGAGCATAGGATGCATTTCCATTTGTTAGTGTGCTCTTTAATTTCTCTTAGGAGTGTCTTGTAGTTTTCAGAGTACAGGTCTTTCACTTCCTTCGTTAGGTTTATTCCTAGGTATTTTATTCTTTGTGATGCAATTGTGAATGGAATTGTTTTTCTGATTTCTCTTTCTGTTAGTTCATCATTAGTGTATAGGAAAGCAACAGATTTCTGTGTGTTAATTTTGTATCCTGCAACTTTGCTGAATTCAGATATTAGTTCTAGTAGTTTTGGAATGGAATCTTTAGGGTTTTTTATGTACAGTATCATGTCATCTGCAAATAGTGACAATTTGACTTCTTCTTTACCAATCTGGATGCCTTGTATGTCTTTGTTTTGTCTGATTGCTGTGGCTAGGACCTGCAGTACTATGTTGAATAACAGTGGAGAGAGTGGGCATCCCTGTCTTGTTCCCGATCTTAGATGAAAAGATTTGAGCGTCTCGCCGTTAAGTATGATGTTAGCTGTGAGTTTGTCATATATAGCCTCTATGATGTTGAGGTACTTGCCGTCTATACCCATTTTGTTGAGAGTTTTAATCAGGAATGGATGCTGAATTTTGTCAAATTCTTTTTCAGCATGTATGGAGATGATCATGTGGTTCTTGTTCTTCTTTTTGTTGATGTGGTGGATGATATTGATGGATTTTCGAACGTTGTACCATCCTTGCATCCCTGGAATGAATCACACTTGATCATGGCATATGATCCTCTTGATGTATTTTTGAATTCGGTTTGCTAATATTTTGTTGAGTATTTTTGCATCTACGTTCATCAGGGATATTGGTCTGTAATTTTCTTTTTTGGTGAGGTCTTTGCCCGGTTTTGGTATTAGAGTGATGCTGGCTTCATAGAATGAGTTTGGAAGTATTCCCTCCTCTTCTATTTTTTGGAAAACTTTATGGAGAATCGGTGTTATTTCTTCTCTATATGTCTGGTAGAATTCAGAGGTGAATCCATCAGGCCCGGGGGTTTTGTTCTTGGGTAGTTTTTTGATTACCAATTCGATTTCGTCACTGGTGATTGGTCTGTTTAGTTTTTCTGTTTCTTGCTTGGTCAGTCTTGGAAGGCTGTATTTTTCTAAGAAGTTGTCCATTTCTTCTATGTTTTCCAGCTTGTTAGCATATAGATTCTCATAATATTCTCTTATGATTCTTTGTATTTCTGTGGGGTCCGTCGTGATTTTTCCTTTCTCATTTCTGATTGTGTTTATGTGTGTAGATTCTCTTTTTCTCTTAATGAGTCTGGCTAGGGGTTTATCTATTTTGTTAATTTTTTCAAAGAACCAGCTCTTGGTTTTATTGATTTTTTCTATTGTTTTATTCTTCTCAATTTTATTTATTTCTTCTCTAATCTTTATTATGTCCCTCCTTCTGGTGACTTTGGGCCTCATTTGTTCTTCTTCTTCCAATTTCAGTAATTGTGTCTTTAGACTATTCATTTGGGAATGTTCTTCCTTCTTTAAATAGGCCTGGATTGCAATATACTTTCCTCTTAGAACTGCCTTTGCTGCGTCCCACAGAAGTTGTGGCTTTGTGTTGTTGTTGTCATTAGTCTCCATATATTCTTTGATTTCTGTTTTGATTTGGTCGCTAACCCATTGATTAATAAGGAGAGTGTTGTTAAGTCTCCATGTATTTGTAAGCCTTTTTGATTTCCTTCTAAAATTTATTTCTAGTTTTATACTCCAGGATCTGAGAAGTTATTGGTAGGATTTCAATATTTTTGAATTGATTGAGGTTCTTTTGTGGCCTAGTATGAGGGGTCTATTCTGAAAATGTTCCATGTGCACTTGAGAAGAATGTGTATCCTGTTGCTTTTGGGTGTAGAGTTCTGTAGATGTCTGTTAGGTCCGCTTGTTCTGGTGTGTTGTTCAGTGCCTTCTGTGTT
Organism: Smutsia gigantea; assembly: GCA_032199065.1. Classification (NCBI taxonomy): domain Eukaryota; kingdom Metazoa; phylum Chordata; class Mammalia; order Pholidota; family Manidae; genus Smutsia; species Smutsia gigantea. The sequence goes on along the minus strand of JAVSCE010014700.1, from coordinate 3,053 downwards.
TCTTACTTATTTTCTGTCTGGTTGATCTGTCCTCTGGAGTGAGGGTGTGTTGGAAGTCTTCCCAAGACACACTGCTGTCTATTTCCTCCCTTTAATTTGTAAGTATTTGTCTCACATATGCCGGTGCTCCTGTGTTGGGTGTATATATTTTATAATGCATATATCTTCTTGTTGGACTGACCCCTTTATCATTATGTAATGTCATTCTTTATCTTTAGCTACTTTCTTCGGTTTGAAGTCTATTTTGTCTGATACAAGTACTGCCACACCTGCTTTTTCTCTTTGTTGTTTGCATGAAATATCTTTTTCCATCCCTTCACTTTTAGTCTGTGTATATCTTTGGATTTGTGGTGAGTTTCTTGTAAGCAGCATATAGATGGGTCTTGCTTTTTTATCCATTCTGTTACTCTGTGTCTTTTGATTGGTGCATTCGGTCCATTTACATTTAGGGTGATTATTGATAGATATGTACTTATTGCCATTGCTGGCTTTAGATTCGTGGTTACCATAGGTTCAGGGGTTGCTTCTTAACTATCTAACAATCTAACTTAACTCTCTTGTTAAGTTATTGTAAACACAGTCTGATGTTTTTTTATTTCTCTCCCTTCTTATTCCTCCTCCATTCTTTCTATAATAGGTGTTTTATTCTTTGCCTTTAGTTAGTATTTTGATGGTCTGCTTTCTTTGCTATGATTTTATTTTCTCTGGTGACATCTTTTTAGCCTTAGGAGTGCTTACATCTAGAGCAGTCCATTTAAGATATCCTGTAGTGGTGGTTTATGAGAGGCAAACTCTCTCAACTTTCGTTTGTCTGGAAATTGTTTAATCCCTCCATCATATTTAAAGGATAATCGTGCTGGATACAATGTTCTTGGTTCTAGGCCCTTCTGTTTCATAAGGTTAAATATATCATGCCATTCTCTTCTGGCCTGTAAGGTTTCTGTTGAGAATTCTGATGATAGTCTGATGGGTTTTCCTTTGCAGGTGATCTTTTTTCTCTCTCTAGCTGCCTTTAATACCGTGTCTTTATCTTTGATCTTTGCCATTTTAATTATTATGTGTCTTGGTGTTGTCTTCCTTGGGTCCCTTGTGTTGGGAGATCTATGAGCTTTGGTGGACTGCGAGACTACTTCCTTCCCCAGTGAGGGAAAGTTTTCAGCAATTATTTCTTCAAAGACACTTTCTATCCCTTTTCTCTCTCTTCTTCCTCTGGTACTCCTATAATGCGAATATTGTTCCGTTTGGATTGGTCACACAGTTCTCTTAATATTCTTTCATTCCTAGATATCCTTTTATCTCTCTCTGCCTCTGCTGCTCTGTACTCCTGTTCTCTGTTTTCTATTCCATTAACAGTCTCTTGCATCTCATCCATTCTGCTGTTAAGCCCGCCGATCACTTGTCTGATTTCTGTATTGTCTTTCCTCAGTTCCCTCACTTCCTCCCTCAGCTCTTGCACATTTCTCTGTAGGTCCATCAGCATGGTTATGACTTTTATTCTGAATTCTTTTTCAGGGAGGCTGTGCATTTCCATCCCTTCAGGCTCCCTCTCTGGGGTTGTCTGGTTGATTTTGGTCTGAACCATATTCCTCTGTCTTTTCATGGCTATAGAATTGGTCACTGGTAGTTGCCACGTATGTCAGCTGGGCTTTTTAAGACTTTAAAAAGAAAAAAAAATGAGAAAAAAAAAGAAAAAATGAAGAAAGAAAGAAAAAAAAGAAAAAAAGAATTAAAAGAAAAAACAAAAACAAAACAAAAAAACCAAAAAAAAAGCCCACCGGACGTAGATTCTGTGGGAATGCTGTAGGTGGCGCTATTGCCCCACTATTCCACAGCTGTGACTGCGCCGCTCTACAGGGCCCTTTATCGCTCTGGCAGGGGTGGGAATGAATAGGAGGCTGTTGATCTCAGTGAGAAGTGTTAAGTATGGCGACGCTTCCTCAGTCGCCAGCTAAGGCGTCTGAAACTCCCCAGGACTCCCAGCCTGCTGGGCTGAGTGTGCTGGGGCGATCCGGCTCCTCCGCTGGGCTCCTGTCACTTTAAGACCGCTGACAAAGCGCGCGCTTTTTTTTTTCCTTCCCAGGAGCCGGCTGCAAGCACCCTGGCGCGTTCCCCGCTCAGATCCTGCCCCTCTGTCTCTCCACCTCCGCTGCACTGCGCAATGTGGTCAGCGCTCCCCGCGCAGATCACCGGGGCTGGCTACTTCGCGGGGTGCACTTCCACTCCCTCCCGGCTCTGAATCCTCCCCTCCCGCTGGTGCGCTGGGGTTGGGGAGTGCTCGGGTCCCGCCGGGTCGCGGCTCCGTATCTTACCCGCCTCTTGGGGTGCCGAGTCCTCTCGGGGGTAGCTGCACGCTGTGCGCTTTCCTGTGTATTCTCGTCTCTCTTTTAGGAATAGACGTATTTGCTGTGTTTTCGGAGATAAATATAGTGTTGGAAGGAGATTTCTGCCGCCCTGCTCACCCCGCCATCTTCCCGGAACTGCCTATGCATGTCATTTTTATCTTCATAACAATTTCGACAGGTAAGGAGTGTTTTATGATCTTGCAGTGTAAATGGATGCTGTTAATGGCAGGAGGCAGGTCACAGGTGACCAATGTTAATGAGAGGTGTGGGTGAAGGCAATGGAACATGAGGATGGGAGGTCCATGTGGCCCGAGGGCAGGAGAGGTTTCCTGGACTTGCTTGTGCATCCTGCCAGATGGTGGGGGGCACACATTTCAAACAGGCTCTGTTGGGTGGGGTTGAGGTGGCAGACTAGTCACCCTGCTGCCTGGCCCTGGCTCTGACACTGTCTGCCCTTGAGAGATTACCCCACTGTTCAGGGCCTCAGCCTTTCTCATTTACCTTGTACAAAGCCTGAAAGATCAAACACAGGAAAGCCCAGTCTGTGCAGTGCGCTGACCCGGCGGGGCTGTTGGCATGTCAGTGGCTCTCTTGGAGGGGAGCCTGGGCCCTGGACTGCATTGCCTCTCCTCTCTGTTGTGTATCACTCACCCTGCCCAGTAGCCATTGGGTTATCTATGTAGGATTTAGTAGGATTCTCTGTGGACAACT
>JAVSCE010014699.1:0-82793 GCA_032199065.1 Smutsia gigantea | reverse complement strand
GGAGCAGCTCTCTGGAGTTAGGTATTTAGCCATCCCAGGCCTCTACTCCCTCCCTGCTCAGTTTCTCTTCCTCCCGCTGGTGAGCTGGGGTGGGGGAAGGGCTTGGGTCCCACTGGGCCACAGCTTTGGTACGTTACCCTGTTCTGTGAGGCCCGCTCTTTTCTCCAAGTGTATGCTGTCTGGCACAGTCCTCTTTCCTGTTGCTCTTTCAGGATCAGTTGTATTAATTATATTTTCGTATTATATGCGGTTTTAGGAGGAAGCCTGTGTCTCACCTCTCATGCCACCATCTTTAATCCACAAGCCCATTTCTTTACACAAATTATGTTTCTGCACATATGTCCAATACATGTACACAGAAACACTCAAACATACATACAATCATTTAGGGAAAACTCTGGAAGGCTATGTGCTAAACTGTTAACAGTCATTACCCTAGACTCTAGTTGGGGAGGGAGGGAAATTCTCACTATTTAACTCCTGAAACTGTTAAATGTTTTGAGGGTATATTATATTTTTGAGTTTTTTTTTAAATATAAAGACATAGGATGGCTCAATTTTACATGGTAGTGCTCCCTGGAAATGTAACCACGGAAGTAACCTTCTGTGTCCCAGTCTCTTCTTTCCCTTGGGCACTCATGTAGTCACAGTCTTGAGCTGAGCACAAAAAGCCTTACTCTCAGGGCAAGAAGCCTGTAGTATAGAATGAGCAAGTTCCAGACCCTGCCCCAAAGCAGCTCACAGTTTGGACCCAGATGTAGGCAAGAAAATTGATATGATGAAAGTGACAAGATCCTTAAGACAGAGAAGAACAGGGAGGCATGAGCCAGACAGGATAAGCAGGAGTCAGGCAGAGAGACCGGGGGAGTGAGGACACTGGGCATCGGAACGATCAAACAAGGGGTTTAAAATAAGTGTGATTAATATGCTGACGGTCTATTGGAAGAGCTGGACATGCTTGGACAGTTAGGAATAGGGGAACTTTCTGCTCAGGTTTTCTGTACAATTGCTCTCAAAATTAAGTCTATTAATTACAGAAGAAATATGAAAGTGAAATAAAGACTTTTCAGGCAAAAGCTTTGAGACTTCATTGCAGCAGTCTTGAACTAATAAGAATTGCTGAAGTTCTTGAAGCAAAAGGATACGTGATAGAAATGCGCATTTAGCAAAAGACATTAAAAACCCCAGAAATTGTTAAAATGATAGCAAATACAAAAAATCTGTTTCTTATTTTAATTGCTTTAGAAGAGAGTTGACTAAAGCAAATACAGTGACAAGGTATTGTGGGTTCATAACTTGCATAGAAATAAAATGTAGGAAAGCAATAGAACAAGAGAGGGGCGAGAAAGTCCTATACTGTTGTAAGGTTCTCACACTCTATCTCGCACTATATGCAGAGGCATGATCCCTAAAAAAATCAGTAAAAACCTTTAAAAGGAGGTATAACTAATTAGTAATAGTAAATAATAGTAAAGATGAATTGGAATTATAAAAAACTCATTTAATTTTTCTAACAAAGGCAGGAAAAGAAGAAAATAGTAAGAGGAATTGAAACACACAGCAAGGTGGTAAATCTAAACGAAACCATATCAAGAGTCACATCAAATGTAAATGATCTAAATGTTCAAATTAAGAGGCTGAGATGATTAAATTGGATGAAAAAGCAAGACCCAACTATACGCCTTCTACAATAACCACATTTTAAATATAAGATGTAGATGGGTTAAAAATAAAACTATGGACAAAATATACCATACAAACACTAATCAAAAGAAAGCTGCAGTATAAAATAGAAATATAATTTGACCCAGGAATTCCACTCCTAGGAATTTACCCTAAGAATGCAGAAGCCCAGTTTGAAAAAGACATATGCACCCCTATGTTTATTGCAGCACTATTTACAATAGCCAAGAAAAGGAAGCAACCTAAGTGTCCCTCAGTAGATGAATGGATAAAGAAGATGTGGTACATATACACAATGGAATATTATTCAGCCATAAGAAGAAAACAAATCCAGACATTTGCAACAACATGGATGGAGCTAGAGGGTATTATGCTCAGTGAAATAAGCCAGGCAGAAAAAGACAAGTACCAAATGAGTTCACTCATCTGTGGAGTATAATAACCAAGCAAAACTGAAGGAACAAAACAGCAGCAGACTCACAGAACCCAAGAATGGAATAACAGTTCCGGTAAGATGGCGGCATGAGCAGGGCGGCGGAAATCTCCTCCCAAAACCATATATATCTATGAAAATACAGCAAATACAACTATTCCTAAAAGAGAGACCACAATACACAACAGCGCACAGCCTGCATCTGCACCTGAGAGGACTTGGCACCCCACGAGGCAGGTAAGATACGGAGCCGCGTCCTGGTGGGACCCAAGCACTCCCCCACCCAAGCGCACTGGCGGGAGGACAGGATTCAGAGCGGGAGGGAGTGGAAGTACAGGCCTGCGAAATGACCAGCCCTGGTGATCTGCGCCAGGAGTGCTGACACACATCACGCGGTGTAGTGTAGATCGGAGAGGCAGAAGGTGTAGGTTTTGAGCTGGGAACATGCCGGGTCCTTACAGTCGGCTCCCGGGACAAGAGAGGAGCGCGCACTTTTTTCAACGGTCTTACGATCATCCCAGCACACTCAGCCCAGCAGGCTGGGAGTCCTGAGGAATTACGGACCCCTTAGCTGGCGACTGGGAAAAAGTAGCCACACTGAAACTTCACACAGAGAACAATAGCGTCCCATTCATTCCCGCCCCAGCCAGAGCTGCAAAAGGCCCAGCGGAGCGGCGTAGCCACGGCTGGGGAAGAGTGGGGCAACAGCACCACCTACAGCATCCTTCCAGAATCTACTCCCAGTGGGCTTTTTTTTTTCCTTTCTTTTCTTTTCCTTCTTTCTTTTTTATCTTTTCTTTCTCTTCCTCCTTTTTTTCTCTTTTCTTTCTCTTCCTTCTTTTTTTCTTAAAGTCTTAAAGAGCCTAGCTGACATACATGGCACCTGCCAGTGACCACTTCTATCGCCATGAACAGACAGAGGAATATGGTTCAGACAAAGCTCACCCAGACAACACCACAGAGGGAGCCTGAAGGGATGGAAATGCACAACCTTCCTGAAAAAGAATTCAGAATAAAAGTCATAACCGTGCTAAAGGATCTACAGAGAAATATGTAAGAGCTGAGGGAGGAAGTGAGGGAAGTCAGGAAAGACAGTGCAGAAATGAGACAAGCCATTGACGGGCTTAGCAGCAGACTGGATGAGATGCAAGAGACTGTTAATGCAACAGAAATCAGAGAACAGGAATACAGAGCAGCTGAGGCAGAAAGAGATAAAAGGATCTCTAGGAATGAAAGAATATTAAGAGAACTGTGTGACCAATCCAAACAGAACAATATTCGCATTATAGGAGTACCAGAGGAAGAAGAGAGAGAAAAAGGGGTAGAAAGTGTCTTTGAATAAATAATTGCTGAAAACTTTCCCATGCTGTGGAAGGGAATAGTCTCGCAGTCCACGGAAGCCCACAGATCTCCCAACACAAGGGACCCCAGGAAGACAACACCAAGACACATAATAATTAAAATGGCAAAGATCAAAGATAAGGACAGAGTATTAAAGGCAGCTAGAGAGAGAAAAAAGATCACCTACAAAGGAAAAGCCATCAGACTTCTCAACAGAAACCCTACAGGCCAGAAGAGACTGGCATGATATATTTAATGTAATGAAACAGAAGGGCCTCGAACCAAGAATATTGTATCCAGCACAATTATCATTTAAATATGATGGAGGGATTAAACAATTTCCAGACAAGCAAAAGCTGAGAGACTTTGCCTCCCACAAACCACCTCTACAGGACATCTTAAAGGAACTGCTCTAGAGAGAAGCACTCCTAAGGCTAAAAAGAGGTCACCAGAGAAAATAAAATCATAGCAAAGAAAGCAGACCATCCAAATACTAACTAAAGGAAAAGAATAAAACACCTATTATAGAAAGAATGGAGGAGGAGGAATAAGAAGGGAGAGAAAGAAAGAAACATCAGACTGTGTTTACAATAACTTAACAAGAAAGTTAAGTTACATTGTTAGATAGTAAAGAAGCAACCCTTGAACCCTTGGTAACCACGAATCTAAAGCCAGCAATGGCAATAAGTACATACCTATCAATAATCACCCTAAATGTAAATGGACTGAATGCACCAATCAAAAGACACAGAGTAACAGAATGGATAAAAAAGCAAGACCCATCTATATGCTGCCTACAAGAAACTCACCTCAAACCCAAAGATATACACAGACTAAAAGTGAAGGGATGGAAAAAGATATTTCATGCAAACAACAAAGAGAAAAAAGCAGGTGTTGCAGTACTTGTATCAGACAAAATAGACTTCAAAAGAGAAAGTAGCAAGAGATAAAGAAGGACATTACATAATGATAAAGGGGTCAGTCCAACAAGAAGATATAACCATTATAAATATATATGCACCCAACACAGGAGCACCAGCATATGTGAAACAAATACTAACAGAATTAAAGGAGGAAATAGACAGCAATGCATTCATTTTAGGAGACTTCAACACACCACTCACTCCAAAGGACAGAACAACCAGACAGAGAATAAGTAAAGACAAAAGAGGCACTGAACAACACACTAGAACAGATGGACCTAACAGACATCTACAGAACTCTGCACCCAAAAGCAACAGGATACACATTCTTCTCAAGTGCACATTGAACATTTTCCAGAATAGACTACATACTAGGCCACAAAAAGAACCTCAGTAAATTCAAAAATATTGAAATCCTACCAACCAACTTCTCAGATCACAAAGGTATAAAACTAGAAGTAAATTTTACAAAAGAAACCAAAAAGGCTCACAAATACATGGAGACTTAACAACATCCTCCTAATTAATCAAAGGGTTAACGACCAAAGCAAAACAGAAATCAAAGAATATATGGAGACTAATGACAACAACAACACAAGGCCATAACCTCTGTGGGACGCAGCAAAGGCAGTTCTAAGAGGAAAGTATATTGCAATCCAGGCCTATTTAAAGAAGGAAGAACATTCCCAAATGAATAGTCTAAAGACACAATTACTGAAATTGGAAAAAGAAGAACAAATGAGGCCCAAAGTCACCAGAAGGAGGGACATAATAAAGATCAGAGAAGAAATAAATAAAATTGAGAAGAATAAAACAATAGAGAAAATCAATGAAACCAAGAGCTGGTTCTTTGAAAAAATAAACAAAATAGATAAACCCCTAGCCAGACTCATTAAGAGAAAAATAGAATCTACACACATCAACAGAATCAGAAATGAGAAAGGAAAAATAGCGACAGACCCCACAGAAATACAAAGAATTATAGGAGAATACTATGAGAATCTATATGCTAACAAGCTGGAAAACATAGAAGAAGTGGACAACTTCTTAGAAAAATACAACCTTCCAAAACTGACCAAACAAGAAACAGAAAAACTAAACAGACCAATCATCAGCAACAAAATTGAAGTGGTAATCAAAAAACTACCCAAGAACAAAACCCCTGGACCAGATGGATTCATCTCTGAATGCTACCAGACATATAGAGAACAAATAACACCCATTCTCCCTTAAAGTTTTCCAAAAAATAGAAGAGGAGGGAATACTTCCAAACTCATTCTATGAAGCCAGCATCACTCTAATACCAAAACCTGGCAAAGACCTCACCAAAAAAGAAAATTACAGGCCAATATCCCTGATGAACGTAGATGCAAAAATACTCAACAAAATATTAGCAAACCCAATTCAAAAATACATTAAGAGGATCATACACCATGATCAAGTGGGATTCATCCCAGGGATGCAAGGATGGTACAACATTCGAAAATCCATCAACATCCACCACATCAACAAAAAGAAGAACAAAAACCACATGATCATCTCCATAGATGCTGAAAAAGCATTTGACAAAATTCAGCATCCATTCCTGATTAAAACTCTCAACAAAATGGGTATAGATGGCAAGTACCTCAATATCATAAAGGCTATATATGACAAACCCACAGCTAACATCATACTTAACAGTGAGAAGCTGGAAGCTTTTCATCTAAGATCGGGAACAAGACAGGAATGCCCACTCTCTCCACTGTTATTCAACATAGTACTGGAGGTCCTAGCCACGGCAATCAGACAAAACAAAGAAATACAAGGCATCCAGACTGGTAAAGGAGAAGTCAATTGTCACTATTTGCAGATGACATGATATTGTACATAAAAAACCCTAAAGACTCCACTCCAAAACTACTAGAACTAATATCTGAATTCAGCAAAGTTGCAGGATACAAAATTAACACACAGAAATCTGTTGCTTTCCTATACACTAATGATGAACTAACAGAAAGAGAAATCAGAAAAATAATTCCATTCACAATTGCATCAAAAAGAATAAAATACCTGGGAATAAACCTAATGAACAAAGTGAAAGAACTGTACTCTGACAACTACAATACACTCCTAAGAGAAATTAAAGAGGACACTAACAAATGGAAATCCATCCCATGCTCTTGGCTAGGTAGAATAAATATTGTCAAAATGGCTATACTACCTAAAGCAATCTGTAGATTCAACGCAATCCCTGTCAAAATACCAACAGCTTTCTTCAATGAACTGGAACAAATAATTCTCAAATTCATATGGAACCACAAAAGACCCCGAATAGACAAAGCAATCCTGAGAAGGAGGAATAAAACAGGGGGAATTACGCTCCCTGACTTCAAGCTCTACTACAAAGCCACAGCAATCAAGACAATTTGGTATTGGCACAAAAACAGACCCACAGACCAGTGGAACAGAATAGAAAATCCAAACATTAACCCAAACATATACAGTCAATTAATATTTGATAAAGGAGCCTTGGATATACAATGGGGAGATGACAGCCTCTTCAGCAGCTGTTGTTGGAAAAACTGGACAGCTACATGTAAGAGAATGAAACTGGGCTACTGTCTAACCCCATACACAAAAGTAAACTCAAAATGGATCAAAGACCTGAATGTAAGTCATGAAACCATAAAACTCTTAGAAAAAAACATAGGCAAAAATCTCCTGGACATAAACATGAGCGACTTCTTTATGAACATATCTCCCCGAGCGAGGGAAACAAAAGCAAAAATGAACAAGTGGGACTATATCAAGCTGAAAAGCTTCTGTACAGCAAAAGACACCATCAGTAGAACAAAAAGACATCCTACTGTATGGGAGAATATATTCATAAGTGATGTATCCAATAAGGGGTTGACGTCCAAAATATATAAAGAACTCACACACCTCAACAAACATAAAGTAAATAATCCAATTAAGAAATGGGCAGAGGACATGAATAGACACTTCTCTAACGAAGAAATTCAGATGGCCAACAGGCACATGAAAAGATGCTCCACATCACTAATCATCAGAGAATGCAGATTAAAACCACAATGGGATATCACCTCACACCAGTGAGGATGGCCAACATCCAAAACACAAACAACAACAAACGTTGGCAAGGATGTGGAGAAAGGGGAACCCTCCTACACTGCTGGTGGGAATGCAAATTAGTTCAACCATTGTGGAAAGCAGTAGGGAGGTTCCTTGAAAAACTCAAAATAGAAATACCATTTGACCCAGGAATCCCACTCCTAGGAATTTACCCTAAGAATGCAGCAGCACAGTTTGAAAAAGACAGATGCACCCCTATGTTTATCGCAGCACTATTTACAATAGCCACGAAATGGAAGCAACCTAAGTGTCCATCAGTAGATGAATGGATAAAGAAGAGGTGGTACATATACACAATGGAATATTATTCAGCCATAAGAAGAAAACAAATCCTACCATTTGCAACAACATGGATGGAGCTAGAGGGTATTATGCTCAGTGAAATAAGCCAAGCTGAAAAAGACAAGTATCAAATGATTTCACTCATATGTAGAGTATAAGAACAAAGAAAAAAACTGAAGGAACAAAACAGCAGCAGACTCACAGAACCCAAGAACGGACTAATAGTTACCAATGGGAAAGGGACTGGGGAGGATGGGTGGGAAGGGAGGGACAAGGGGAAAAAAGGGGCATTACGATTAGCAGATGTAATGTTGGGGGGTGCATGGGGAGGGCTGTACAACTCAGAGAAGACAAGTAGTGACTCTATAGCATCTCACTACGCTGATAGACAGTGACTGTAATGGGGTTGGTCGGGGGGACCTGATGAAGGGGGTAGTTTAATCACCATAATATTGCACATGTAATTGTAGATTAATGATACCAAAATAAATTATTAAAAAAAAAAAGAATGGACTAACAGTTACCAAAGGGAAAGGGACTGGAGAGGTTGGTTGGGAAGGGAGGGATAATAGGATTAAGGGGCATTTTGATTAGCACACATAATATAAGGAGGGAACAGGGAAAGAAGTATAGCACAGAGAAGCTTACTATCCTGATAGACAGTGACTATAATGGGGTATATGGTGGGGACTTGATAACAGGGGCGAATGTATTAACTACAATGTTGCTCATGTGAAATCTGAGCATAAGATTGTATATCAATGATACCTTAATAAAAAAAAGCTGGATTATAAATTTAATATCAGACACAATAAGCTTCAGAAAAAGGAATATTACTAGGGATAAGTAGGGACATTACACAGCGATAAATAGGTCAATTTAACTAAGTAATAGAATAATACTAAACGCATATGTCCCCAAGAACAGAGCTTCAAAATACATGAAACCAAAACTGTTAGAACTGAAGGAAAAACAGATAAATCCAAAGTTATAGTTGCAGAGTCCAACATTCCTCTCTCAGTAATTGACAGAATTAAGTAGCCAGGAAGTAAGAATTTAGAAGACCCAAGCAATGTTTTCAACCAACTTGTCATTTGTAAGACAGTCTACTCAAAAACATTGTGAAGCACATTCTCTTCAAGTGCACATGGAACAGTTACCAAGTTAGAGCAGATTCTAAGCCCATAAAATAAACAACAAATTTAAAAGAAGAGAAATAATACAAAGTATGTTCTCTCACCATAAAAGGCTTAAACTAAGAATCAAATAACAGAACAACACCTGGAAAACCTAAAAAAATTTAGAAATTAAAACATACTTCTAAATAACTTTTTGGTCAAATGAGAAATCACTATGGACTTAATACTAAAAGGTAATGAAAACATTGATACCAGAACTTCAGGATGTAACTAATATAATACTTAAGTACTTACAGTACTTAATAGCAATCTTACAATATAAAATGCAGATGTTATAAAAGAAAGGCCAAAGAATAAAGAGTTAAATATGTCTCACAAGAAGCAAGAAAAAGAACAGCAATTAAATTCCCCACTGCAAAAAAAATTCCAAGGAAGAAAATAATACAGATTAGGGCAGAATTATTGAACTACAAAATGAACATATAATATATATCAAAACTAAAAACCTGATTCTTTGAAATAATTAATAAAATTGGTAATCATCTGGTAAGAATTATCCAGGGGAAAAAAGAGAAAAGGCAACAATAGCCAATAACAGGATTGAAAATAGGGCCATCCTACAAATTTCACAGACAATTAAAAAAAAGCCACCATTTTCCAACACATAAGGAAGTAACAGATCTAAGAAATGATCATTTGTGACAACTAAAATCATTAAAGAAAGGTTGGTGAGGAATTTTATAATGAAAGAATGAGACACCTGTGCCCATTGCTCAATATAAACATCTCTAAAAGTGAGACAACCAGGCATAGTTTCCTGATATTTTGTAATAAGAAGTACACAAAACAATATATGAAGTATTGGTCAAGAAAAAAAAATTGAAGCAGAATCTAATCAAGTCTCTAAGTGTAACTTTCAGTTTACAGAAAATAAAAAGAACAAAGGAATGTATTAAATTACACCATGAGAATAATGACCACCAAGACCAGAATGTGCAAAACTCTCTAAGACTAACGATCCCTTCAACAAATAAATGATGTAGGGGGAAGATGAGAAGAAGAACCAATCAGAGATGAAAACAGATTTAAGATCAAAAGGAAAAAAAGCTGTAAACAAAAAAAAGACTTAAGACACATCTACCTAATGAAATGTGTGGACTTTATTTGGCTCATGATTCAAACAAACCAACCATGAACAGGCACTTTTTAGACAGGGAAAATGGAACACAGATTGGTAGACTGAAAGGCATTACTGTTAATTTGTGTTGAGTATGATAATGACACAGAAGTTAGATTTAAGTCTTAAATAAAATGATATGATGTCTTAGATTTCCTTTAAAATATATTAGCAAAAAAAGCACAAAACGTCTATAGAGAAAATGATCAAATTTTACTAGGATATTAAAGAGAACCTAAATAAATGGAAACATATACCATGTTTATGGATTATAAGTCTAAATATTATCAAGAGGGCAATTCTCTCCAAACTGACTTACAGATTCAGCACAAACCCAACCAAAATCCTAATAGGTATTTTGTTTTATTAGAATCTCATAAGCTGATTTTGGAATTTACATGGAAATGCAAAGGACCAAAAATAACAAGTCACATCAAAGAAGAAAAAACAAGTGGAAAGTCTTACTTAATCAAATATCAACACTTATTATAAATCTACAGAAATCAAGACAGTGTGGTATTGGCTGAGGGGGAGACACTGAAAGAAAAGATAGTCCAAACAAAGACCATTATGAACAGATACTGGATTCTAACAGCAGTGGCATGCCAGAACACTGGGAAAAGGACACATTGTTGAAAGTAGTATTGGGACAATCAGGAAAATGAAGCTGGACCCCTCTTTCACACAATGAACAAAAATTAATTTCAGATGGATTAGAGACCTAACTGTAAAAAGAAAAAGAAATAAAGCCTTTATAGAAATATAAAACAATTATGTTTGTGATCTTGGGATGGAGGAAGACATTTTAAAGAAGCTTCAAAATACACTAAGGATAAAGGAAAACGTTGATAAATTTAACTACACTAAAATAAACATCTTCTGGATACCAAAAAACCACCACAAAGAGAGCTAAAACAAGCTGCAGAATGAGGGAAATTGTTTACATACATAACTGACAAAAGTTTGAAATCTAGAATATATAAAGAACTAGAAATCAGTAAGAAGAAGACAGACAATAATCCATCTTCCCCCACCCCCAAACAAAAGATTTAAACAGGCACCTCACAAAAAAGAAATACAGATGTCCAGCAAACTTATGAAGAGGTGTTCAAATTCAGAAGTAAGGAAAATATAAATTAAAATCACAGAATAATATTGTAATATACATTACCAAATTGGCTAAAATTTTAAGATCTGACAATACCAACTGGCAGATAAAATGTAGGGCAAACGTGGGAGTGTAAAGTGATGCAGCCACTTTGGAAAACTGGCACTATCTATTACAGTAGAAGATAAGCGCACCCCATCCCATAGGAAGGCCTTCCTGGATATAAGTCCTACAGAAATGCATAATATGTACCCTCAGATTCATACGCCAGATTGTTCACAGCAAAACCATTCATAACGGTGAGGAACCTTGAACTACTCTATAGCACTAGATGCGTAAGTGCTGGTATATTCAGACAGAACACTGTCACAACAAAAGGAACAAACTCAAAACTCTAGGTAAAACCACAAAAATAACAGAGCCCATGTGATTTCATATATTCCAGGTTAAGAAACAATAAAGTCAAATTCTGTTATTTGGAGGTAGATACATAGGCGCTAACTAGAAAGAACCTGAAGGATGTGATGAACATAAAAATCAGACAGTGGTTACCACCTGGTAGGGAGAGGTAGTCAGGGATGGCGGGAGCACAGACTTCCAGGGTGACCTGAGTAAAGGCTACATGGGCATTTGTTCATAAAAATTCCTCAGACTTTACGTGTCTGTTTTATCCAATCATCTGCATGGGTTATATTTCACAATAAACGAAGTTTTAAGGAAAGTCGATAAAGAATAAGATTAAAGGAGAAAAACCACCTAATAATCTCAATAGATGTAAAAGAAGCATTACATAAAATTCAGATCTCACTGAGGATTTTTGAAAACTCTTAGTAAGTTTATTTTATAAAATAAATGAGCTGTACTCTTCAACAATGTCAACAGTGTCATGAAAGGCAAAGAAGGCTGAGAAACCATTAAGAGATAAAAGGAGACTAAAAAAACACGAGTATCAGATGCAGCACATGATGCTGGACTGGATTCTGGCCCTAAAAGACAAACAAAATCCCGACATAAAGGACACCTTCAGGACAACTGGAAAAATTTGATTAAAATCCATATATTAGATAACAGTATTGGACCAAAGTTAAATGCCCTGATTTTGATCACTGTACAGTCATTATGTAAGTGACTATCCCTGTTCTTAGAAAAACGCACTCTGAAGATTTAGGGGAAAAGCAACATCATGTCTACAACTTACTATCCAAGGTTCAGGAAAAAAAAATGTAAAAATACAGAGAGAATGATAAATCAAAGGTGGCAAAATGTTAACAACTGATGAATCTGAGTAAAAGATATACAAGAATCCTTTCTACTATTCTTGCACCTTTTCTGTAAGTGCAGAATTATTTTTTTAATTTATAAATGATCTCTAGCAAACCAGAAATACAAAGAAATATAAACCAGAAATACAAATTTTCTGAAGCTGGTAAGAGGTAGCTTACTAAAAATATAAAGATACGAAAAGAAGAAATCAAACTATCATTTTCAGACAAGATCATTGTGATATGTACAAAACCAAAAAAATCCACAGGGAAGTTATTAAAATTAGTTAAGTGGACTTAGCACAATCAGTAGTGGAGACAAAATCACAATATAAAAATCAATTCCATTTTCACATATCAGCAACAATTAGAATACAAATTTTAAGAAATGATACAATTTACATTCACATAAAAGATCAAATACCTAGAATTAAATATAACAAGATACATAAGCTCTCTATAACAGAACACTACGTATTATAGTCTCATAGTTCTTTATGTGTGTATGTATATCTGCATACACACACCAAAAAAGAGAAAGAAATTGAAGAAAATCTTAAAAAATGGAAGGATTAAAAAACCAAGTATTATAAAGATGTCAATTCTTTACACACTGATTTTAGACACAATGCAGTTCCAATGAAAATCGCAGCTGGGTTTGTTTTTCTTCTAGAAATTGATGAACTCATGCTAAAATGCATTTGGAAATGCAAAGGGCCATCTCCAAGGAAGAACAAAGGGAGTCCTGACTCTACCTGAGACAGGACTTGGATGATAAAGTCACAGCAACGAAGACAGTGTGGTCCTGGTGCCATGACAGATAAACAGACAGATGGAGCAGACCAGGAAATCCAGGTACAGGCACTTGGTTTAAGACAAAGATGGCAATGCAAAGCACAGGCAAAAGGCAGTATTTTCCCTAAACAGCACCAGGTCAATTGGATACCATAGGAAGGAAATGAATCGCGACTCCTACCTCACATCAGACACAAACAGAAAGTGCAATTCCAGGTGACTGGAGATCCACGTGGGAAAGGGAAAACAATTACACTTCAAGACAGTACAAGAAAATAGCCTGGTGGCCCTGAGGGAGGCAAAAGTTTCTTATATATGACAGAGAAAGTACTAACTATGAAAGAAAAGGTTGATAAGCATGGACTACATTTAAATTAAGAACTGCTCATCAAGACACTGTTCAGAGAACCATCATTTTCCTATCTGTACAATTGAGATAATAATTGGATTCACTCAGCAGCAACTGCTGTGAGCCTTCTATGATTTAATAGATGAAAAGATACAGAATATAATTTTTTTAAAGTAAGAGTGAATGGAAAGTAAATAAAAAGACTCCATGAGTATCATCCAGTCTTTCCAGAACAGTGCACTTAAGGGAAGATGCAAGGGAGGCTGCAGGGAGAGAAGTCCAGAGCATAGTTCAGAATGAAATACATGCAAAGCTTTTCAACTGGAAGGAGAGGCTGTGTGTAACAGCGAGGAGAAAGACACAGAAGACACATGGCCTACCTAATGGAGGAAGGGAGACAGGAAGAGAAATGCGTCCCCCCCTGGGGCAGAAAGGAAGGTGCCTTCAGATTCAGCTTTGGGCAAATTATGCATTGAAAAAGATGCCTCAGTTTCTGCTTTCTCCCTGAAAAAACAGTCAAGGTCATCTGCTGAAAGTAAGAGATCTAATCTGAGCCAGAGCAGAATCCTGCCAGCCCCACAAGGAAAGACAAGAGACAAGAGCAGGATGAGCTGCATGAATGTCCCTGAAGCATGGCACAGTCAAAACTGCAATGAGCGAGCAGTGCTCCAGCTGATGCGTCCCAACGACAGGACACACTGCACTTCTCGGAGGACTGCACATGTGGGAAAACCCAGGTAGCAATCCTAATTATCTACACACCATCAACTTTCATTATCATTTCCTTCCTGGCTGACCAGGTGGTCAGTAAAACAGTAACAGTTATAATGGAGAAGTCTAATAAAACGGTGCCATTCAGACAGAATTCCAGCATCCTGGAGACAGCCCGTACTCCACCTCATCATGAGGCCCCTCAAAGCTGTCACAAGGAAGTGGCCACCAGCGTCAGCTTACCCCAGAGACAACAGAGGGCTGTAAGTGTGCACAGGGCTGGCGAGCTTACCGACTGAAGATGTTACCACTGAAAGCATACTTTTCCAGGCTAGTGAGTGGAGGTGGGTTATCCTGGCCTGGACTGTCCAAGAAGGCCGTGACCCTCATACCCTCAACCACCACCTAGAGCTGTGTGACCAGAGTATGTGATTGAACCTGTCTACACGTCTATGTTCTCATATGCAGAGTGGATATCAAACTCCCCTCTTGCCCCATCAGGATGTTGGAACACGTGAGTTCATACATGTCAAGACCGGAGGGATGTGGCCCCACGATTCGGCCAGTCTTGACTCTGGCCACCACCATTTATGCCCCCATGCTTCAGGGTGTCAATGCTTCCCTACTAGCTGCGCGGGAAGCACTACTGGTACAGAAAAGCAGAGGGTTCTTACCTGGTAGCTAGGAAAAGCATGGTTAATTTAGGCAGTAAGGGATAGTTCAAAACAAGAGAAGACAAGTTTGTGCCTACGTCCTTACTTTTCTTGGAAACACTAATCACATTTTTTTCTCAACTAATTATTTTAGGCTAGTAATTAGAACTTATTAAAATGTTACACTGTATAACAGTTACTGAGAATGTTAATAAAAAATTACATGCTTGTAGAAAAAATACGCATGACAAAATCAAAGACATAATTTCTCTGAATGATCCCCACCAGGGATGAACGGGTGCACACGGGTCAAGCCCACAGGCCCTTTCTATGAGCTATTCTCAGTGCATTTCAGGGTCCAGGAGGAACATGCAGCTCACCCCGCAGACATTTATAGAGCTGCACGGCTGCAGCCTAGAGTGGACTTCAAAGCGTTGGGTTTAAAGCAGTGGTTCCTGAACTTCTGGGGTCACAAGAGAGCTTTGGAACCTTTGGAACGTTCACAGACATACTCACAACTTTTCATAGTACCAAGGGTTTCCTCTGAGGAAGATCCTCTGAGGCCCCCCTGTATACTTTATGGGTTAAGAAACTCTGCTTTAAATTAACAGAAAATAACCCAGCGTTCCTCAAAAAACTCTATTTTTCAGAGAACTAAAGAAGCTAGCAATTAGCTCAACAAAGGAATTTGTTATTGGAGAATATTAATGATTCTACTACACCAACTATATAAACCAGTACTAACTATACATAAGGAATTAAAAGTCATAAGCCTTAAAATATGGATAATAACTAATCTTTATTGGTCACTTTCTATAAGCCAGGAACTGTGCTGAGAGCTCTCCATACAGCAGCAGTTCATTTAATCCTGACAACTACCACATTCTCTCCATGTCTCTGTTAAGGGAACTGAAGCTTAGATGAAGAAAGTTGCCAAAGGTCACACAGCTAGCAGGTGGTGGTCAGATTTGAACTCCAACAGTCAGATTCTAGACATTACATTATACTGTCAGAGAGGAAACCTAAATTTTAATTTTCAAAGAAATCCCCCCTCCACCCCATCTCCTGGTCTGGCTTCAGCCACAGTGGTCTCCTCTTGGTTCATCAAGTGTACCACAATCCTTCATCTCATCATTCTGCTCCCACTGCCTGGGATGCTCTCACTTCTCACACCCTGCCCCAGGTTGGGTACCACTGAAAAAGAGCCCTCCCCTGACCCTCGGGGAAAGGTCAGGACCCAGATACAGCCTCTCCTGGAATGTGGGCTCTTCTGTCCTAACACTCCCCACAAAGGGGCCGGCACCAGGCTTTGTGACAGCCTCATGTCTGTCCCCCAGCTGCTCTGTGAGCTCCAGCAGCCAGGATGGTACCTGACAGGCAGGTAGGTGCTCAATGAAAAGCAGTGAAATGAAGGAATGATACCACCAAAAGGAACTTAAATGAATGAAAACAAGTATCCAAAAAAATGAATGTTGTAATATAGAATCATAAAGAAGCAAGAAGAAACCTCAGAGCATGCCTTGATAAATGCCCTCATTTTATAAACAGATGAACAGAGGTGCCCCCAAAGCCAGTAGCAAAGCTAGGATTCTTAGAACCTCAGTGGTCTACCTTCCAGCCCAATGTTCCTTCAAAAGATGTGCAGAAGCACCTACCAAGATGAAGGCTGAAATAATGACAAGGCCAAAGGAGAGGGTCGTGGTCTCCCAGACAAGTGAAGGAAGGTGAAGAAGCAGCCCATTTTCCGCCAAGATGGCAAAAGACCCTCCCAGTTCACAAAACTAGACAATTAGAAAAAAACTCAATGAAATAACAGTTTTCAGGCCCTAAACTGGCAGCACAGGCCTAGGATCCTTCCAGAGAAGGCACACAAACAAGGAGAGCCCGGACATGGCAGCAGCTGGCTACCAAGAGGGGTCCCAGCTACAGAGAGGGAAGTGTGAGGAGGCCAAGGCAATGACTTCTTAGAAAGGCACAGAGAGCATGTGCCCTAACAGGAAATACTGATGAATGAAACTTCTTCAAAACTGGGAACTTTTGCTCTTCAAAAGACAGTTAAGAAAATGGACCACCAAGCCACAAACTGGGAAGAAAATATTTGCAAAACTTACATGATACAGGATTTGCATCCAGAATATATAAAGGACTCTTATTCAATTTAAAAATAGGGGAAAGATTTGAACAGACATCTCACCAAAGAAGATATACAAATGACAGCTAAGCATAGGAAAAAATGTTCAACATTATTAGTGATCAGTAGTTATCAGGGAAACATTAATTATAGTCACAATGAGATCATGCTACCCACCTACTAGGAAGGATAAAAAATTTTTTGACTGACTATATTAAATATGTTGGCATGGATACAGAGCAACTGGATCTCTCACATGTTGCTGGTGGAAATGCAAAATGGTGAAGCTACTAAAATGGTTTGGCAGTTACTTAAAAAAAAAATACACTTCCCATCTGACCCAGCAATCCCATTCCTAGGTATTTACCAGAGAAATTTAAACATATGTTTATACTTAGACTTGTATTTGTTATGTTCACAGCAGCTTTATTCATAACAGCCAAAAACTGGAAATAACCAAAACATCTAGCAACTGCTAAGTGGATAAACAAATCGTTGTATATCCATACATGGACTGCTTCTCAATAATGACAAGGAATGAACTACTAATAGGCAACAATATAGATACATCTCAAAAGCATATGAAAGAAGCCAGGCACAAAAGATTTCATCTGCATAATTTTGCTAATATGAAATTCTAGAGAAGACAAAAATATAGTAATATATAGTATATCAGTGGCTGCCTTAGGTCAGAGGTGGAGAAAGGTGTGACAGAAGGCATGACATGAAAATGTTTTACTTCTGATTGTGGTTACACAACACTATGTACTTGTTAAGACTCATTTGTACTTGCTAAGGCATTAAACTTCAGTGAATATTATTATATATAGATGTCAATAAAGATAAAAGAAAGAAAGGGAGAAAGAGGTGAGCAGAAGGCTGTCCATGCTTCTAGTCTTCCCAAGACGGCTCTTATGGAGGCTAGAATGAAATACTTGGCAAGTTGCTGACACTGCTGTGATGAAAACAACTCTTAAAAGAGCATCTAACTTCCTTTTCTCTGACTCCATATTTACGAAGCAGCCTTGTGATCTTAACAAATTCCCGAGAATTCCAATTCAGATACACAGGGAGTTATGTGGTCTTCAGTAAACCTTCATTTTAAAGGTATGTAGGAATGTATCTTAAAATTGCCAGGCTCTTTACATTTCTGGTTATGGTCCCATCTGCCCCTGAGACAGCACTGTCAAGTTCTTACTGTAGACTTGGTCCAGCAGGAAGCTACTGACCTATCAACCTGGATATCTTAGCCTTCTGGACAAATATTCATCTCATTCTAAAAAATAATAAACTGACATTCTGATTTCTATTCTAACATCAGTCTTTGTTTTCCAGCCCCATTATTATTACCCTAACCTAGTGCAGATTACCAGAGGAGCATGGGCATTGGACAACTACATTCAAACACAGTTAACTGAGATTTCCAACAAATTATGGTAGAGTTAAAGAGAAAGGAACCCTTCCCACAAAAAAAGAGAAAGAAATTTGGGAACATATTTAAAAATTCAAGAAGAAAGGAGGACATCTCCAATGCCAGAAAGCAAGATAGAAATCAAAGTGAAGGCAGTTAGCAGAAGTTGATACCCTATGGTAAACAAAGACCTAGATATAGGTCTAAGGCACTACATATCTAATGCCTAAATGGGGATAAAAGATATGAGTAATGAATTTGAAAACAAGCCCTCAATAAGAGCTGTAGAAAGGGACTACAGTTAGGATAACAGTGGGGGAAGGGGTAGTCACTCCTGGGAAATTAAAATTCATGACATATGAGTGTGAAGTCTGGATTCACACCTCCTGCAAAGTGCAGGAGCCCCACACTGATCTCCTGAGAGGATTGCTGTGAGATTTACTCAAATTCCAGGCAACCCAGAAGAAGCAAACAAGAAGCTTTTCTAAAAAGTTTCATAATCCAGTAAGTATGCAACTTCATAAAACAATCCCTGCTGAAGATAAAACAAGCAATAAAAAAATGTGAAACTATATATGGCTACAAACCACAAAGAGAAAGAGTGAGCAGACGCGACAAGTGAAAATTTGCACTCCAAAATTAGAAATATCAGAAAAACTTGAAACAGACTATCAAACAATTATGCACATAATGAGTGGGATTAAAAAGCAGGTAATCATAATGAAAAAGAGAGTGAGGAGAGTAAGGAGTGGGAGGAACAGGAACATTTGATAAAGAACCAAGTAGAAATTAAAAACAAGGCAATTTAATTAAAATTCAGGAGCTGGCTTAAATAGCAGTTTAGACACAACTCAAGGGAAAGTTAGTGAGCTGGAAGACTGATCTGACAAATCACCCAAGAACACTGTGCAGAGAAATAAGGAGTCAGAAAATATGAGACAGAAAACTGAGCACATGAACAATGGAATGCTAAGGTCTAAGATAAATCCAATAGGAATTCCAGAAGGAGGGATTAGTAAAAATAGGAAGAGGCAATATCCAAAGAAATAATGGCTAACAATTTTTCAGAATGGAAAAAAAGATGAATATTCAATTTGAAGAAATATAGATCCTGAGCTGAATGACTAATCACAAACCCATACTTAGATGCATTGTAGAACACCAATGGCAAAGGAAACCATCTAAAAAAAACAGAAAAATTCAATATAAAATCCCAGATCTCTCACTTAAGAGAACTTAGAGGCATAATATAATTGATAGGCGTGTGGGGCCTTGAGTCAAAACACCTGATTGAAATCCATTATAAGTAACTGCCTCTTATAAGTAACTCTGGATAAATATCGCCCCTCTCTGATTCTCAGTTTTTCTTATCCTAAAATGGATGCCTACCTCAGATGATTGTAATATAGATTAAATGAAATTAGATAAACAGATAGTTATATAGCATCTGACACATAAGCACTTTGAAAATATCAGCTGTTGCTATTATTATTAAATCACTGAGCACACTACATTACTGATATTGTTTATGTTTCTATCTTCAGTGTTGAGGGCAACCATAGTCACTAGAAAGTGTGTGCAGAGAATGGGGGGACTTCTGGAAAGGAAAACACTAGAGAGGGGAAGCCTCTATATTAAACTCCACCCAAGCTCTGGCTTGACCCCCTAAACCATGCATTTGTATGGCAATTCCACAGAATAGCTAAGGCTAAGAAGTGAATTGAGATTTGGGATACTATCCACTAAAAGAGAGACAGCGGCAACAGTTTGACCTCAGTCAATGCAAGTGCCTACTAAAATAAAGCAAAACATAACAGAAATCAACACTCCTTGGAGGCATATAGTAGAATCCAGAGACTGCACAGCACATGATATTCACAATATTCAGGTTACGATCCAAAATTACTCAATGATGAAGAAAAAGAAAAACAAAAACTAGCTTAAAAAAAGAAAACAGATTGCGCATGAGAGGACCCAAACGTTGGAATTATAGACAAAGACTTTTAAGGTAACTATTACAAAATGTTTAAGAGGAACATGCCTATAATGAGTGAAAAGATAAGGAATCTCCAGCAAAGAAATGTTAACTTACTAAGACACCAAGTAAAAATTCTAAAATTGAAACAGTACCTGAAACTCATAAATTGACTGAGCAGACTTAACATAATGGAGATGATAAAATGATGGCTAAACACCCCCAAATTTGGTGAAAGAAATAAATGTAGAGAATCAAGGATCTTAGCAAACCCCAACAAGATGGATACACAGAAAAAACATACTCACATACATCATGGTCAAACTGCTGATAACCAAAGATGATAATCTTAAAAGCAGCAGAGAAAAACAAATGTTCCATACAAGGAGTAATGATTTAAATGACCTCTGACTCCTCACCAGAAACAGTGGAGGCAGAAGATCGTGGAACCACATCTTTAAAGGACTGAAAGAAAAAACTGTCAATCCAGAGCCTGATATCCAGTAAAATATCCTTCAGGAGTAAAGATGAAATACAGACACTGTTAGATTTTTTTAAAAAGAAAAAAACAATAAGAATATTTTTAATACACCTTTTAAACATAGTCAGCCAACACAGACTATAAGAAATGCTAAAAATAAGTTCTGCAAGCTGAAGATGATATCATTTGGAAACTTAATCTTCAAAAGAATCAAGAGCACTGGAAATAGTAAATATGTGGGTAAATTTTTAAACTACTTTTCCTCTTTATTTCTTCAAAATATATAGAATGGTTTAAAGCAATACAAATCAAAAATTATAACTTCGTATTATGGACTTTCTAACATGCAGATGTACTATGTAACAAAAACTGTAACAATGTAGGAGGATAAATGAAACCACATGGTTGTCAGGTTTTGACATTTTACATCAAGTGGTTGGTACATTATTAACTCTTTTAAGTAGACTGATTCTGTCTACACAGCTATATTTGGGGGCCCTTTAAAACCTGGGATCATGTCATATAATGCCTGGCACATGACAGTTAATAAATATTGGTTTCTGTACAAATCAATCTCCAAGACTTTGATTACCAGGACTCAATTCATGAGTCGAGCAGCGCTTGAGAAAGCTGAGAAAATCTTTTCCACAACAGCAAATGTGAAGCACAGCAACTAGCCTCTAAAGCCATGTGAAGCTGCTCCCCCAAAAACATGAGTTATAAAGCAGCCAACATGTGAGTTAATTAACTTCTGTTTGCAAAAATGAGAGATCTTAGTTTCAGAACAGAGAGAAAACAGGTCAAAATTATCATATAATTGCTGAAACAAATGAATTCCAACATTCAATACAAAGTACATGACTTAATCAAAAATATTCAATTATCCTAACAGTGAATACAGTGGAATTAAGTTTCGGTGACTCATATTAAGTATGTAAGAAGGGACAGAGTGAGGAAAAGGTGTGTAAAATTCATCTGAAATGGTAAGAAACCTGAATTATCAGGATTTTTGTTTTAAGAAATGGGATTACAGTTTTAGTCTTAATCTCAGTCTTAATTAGGTTATCTAACTGCTACCTCTCTGGCAGAGTTTGGCATTAATGGACTGCTAAAGGCCAATCAGAGCCAGAGACCTGGGCTCCTTTGTATCACTGGTTCCCACTCTCAGACTACAGCTCTGACCCCAGCCAGCCAGGCTGCAAATGCACAGCCAGTCTGGCCTCAGTGAATGGACAGCACAACCCCAAGCACCGCCTGCACACAACCTCTCTCCCTACAAGTCTGTGATTAAATCAAAGAAAAGTTTCCTTTCGGCACCAGTTGCATCTTGAACACTTCCATAGACTCATTCGTTCATCTTCCTTTGTAATGTGGAGCAGATCTCATGCTGAGAATCTTTTGCAGGCAACTGTGTCTATCTAGACTTTAATAATGTTATTTTATTTTTTGCCTTATGATATTGTGATTAAGTTTCATGTCCAGTAATTGATCTAAGTTTTCTAAGATGTGTTTAAAGAAGTTATTTGATATAAAGAAAAATAAGGTGGTATACAGATAAACCTAAAATAGGAATAGCAGTAAACAACTGACTGCTGAAAAATACTGCATTAGTGTAATCCAAGGAAAATATTCCCACTATGAATATTCATATGCAAATAATAGGGCCTTTTATTCCAAGAACTGAATATCAATTTTTACGTATGTAAACATTTTCCCTTGTGTGGCTCAACATCCTGGCCCCTTTCAAAATTAGAAAATTTGAGTCCACATTAATGAGATTATCAGTGAGATTATTACTATTTACCTTTAAACGATGTATTAGATTTGTTGAACTACTCCATAAAAGTAACAGAGTTTACTAAAATACACACACAAGCAAGATTTGGATCCACTTTCCACAAAATCAATCAAAATAGCCAGCATTATCTTCAATGTCAGTTGTGAAGGTGTTCCAACCAGGTACCATGATTAATAACCTCTTCCCATGACAAATGTTTTTCTTTATTAAGTCTTCAAAGACAAACTAAACCAATCCACCATCTGATGAATATAACAACACAGCAGGTTTTCTTAACCTCAGTACCAACCGACGTGCTCCTTCTGCAGTGGGGGCTGCGCAGCGCCAGACAGTCAGCAGCATTCCTGGCCTGAACTCACTAGATGCCAGAAGCACCCTCTCCCCAGACTGTGACAATCAGAAACATCTCCAGACATTGCCACGTATCCCCAGCTGAGCGCCAGGAAGAGGAGGATGTCACAGATGTTGGTACCTGGGCAGCCCCTGGGGCGCAGATGGTCCCATGAAGGGAGGGGCTTCAGGTCGGCAGGCATGATCTGGACTAGCTTGGCCTCTCTGCCCTCAGACTCCGCTCTCCCTTCACTGCCTTCTCCAGCCACAGGGGCCCCTGACATTTCCCTAAGGGTGGTCATACTGCAACACGCTCCGGCTGCCTAGAACTCTCTCCCCACAGATGGCCTCTCTGGTAACTTCCTTCTCCTCTTTAAAATCTTTGCTTGTTGACCCTCCCAATGAGGTCCTCCCAGACCACCTTATTTGAAATTGCAAGTCTCCCCCCTGTACCCCACCTTATCCTGATCTTATTTTTCCACATAATTATCACCTCCACACACACAAAATGTTTATTTCCTATGTTTACTGTTTATCAGCTGTCCACTCCCAGCTCCCCTACCCCCACCCTGCCCCCCAAGGCAAAAATCTTTGACTCATTGATATGCCTAGCACACAGCTGGTACTCAAAACAAGTTGCTGAATGAATGAATGAATGAATGAATGGATGGATGGATGAATGAATGAATGGTAAAGATCTGCCAAGCTAGCTTGCTGTGCCTCCTGACAGGGACAGAAGCACACAAAATGACTCCTGCTCTAAAAAGGAGTTTTCTAGACACTGCTAAGAGGACATGTCTGTTAACTGTTCCCAGGAACAGGGACTTGAGGTCTACCTGGTGATCTCACGAGTCAGTTATTCTGAGACCCAAGTCCAGGTCACCCAGAAACATCAGGGATCTTAAGTTAGAGATATGAAATATTAAGTATTATATAAATAATTCCTTTAAAATTTTTTCATTGCATTTTCTTGCACTTGAAAAAAAGAAGTTACCTACTCCATTCATGAAAGCTTAATATAATGCAGAGAAGCAAAGCCTTCTTAAGAAAATAGTTTGTAATAATAGCTTCAAAGCCTTCTCAGCTCAATTTAGAATACAAAAACACTGATACTGATTGTGACTGACTTCATCTGCCATCTACACCATGATAAGCTTTCAAGCAGCAGCTGCTTTCTAAGTTTCTGTCAAATATTAGGTTCATAGGCAAGTTTACATAGGACATCACTGACCCTTTACCAAAAGTGATTAACAATTTAAAACTAACAAAGACCAGTAGGGAGAGAGCTTAGACAAACTGCTAGTTTGACTCAGGGGTGGGTAGCCTCTCCCATCATACCTTACGCTCAGCACCCTGTCCCTGTGCTGCACAGCCACGTGACACCATGCTTCCCTGAACTGTGTGGCCAATGTCCCTGAGGCTCTGTTGCATGGCAGTCAGTGGCTGTGGCTGCTTCTCCCCTTCAAGGGGACAGCCCAGGTTTAAAACCCCAGCTAACTGGCTAAGAAATATACCTCTCACCTCCACCATGTAACCACAGAATGGCTCTGGAGCAGCAGCCTTGACTTCACACAACCAGATGATACTGGCTCCTCTTCAGTGAGTCCTCATCAATTTGCAAAGAATAACAGACTCTATTAACCTTTGAGCCTAATGTTAGGTGACCACGTTGAAAAAAAAAAAAGAACTCTTCCCTGATTAAAAATTCCACCAGAAAAACATATTTCTGGAACCTACAACTCGGGGGATGGGAGGGAGGATTTACTCTCCTCTATGCTAATTAGTTACTCAACGGTTATCTACCAAACATAATGAACTCTGTCAGTATACTCATCACTTAAAACAGGCTGTGGCATAAAATGATTGGATGAGAGCGCTCTAAATGGACCCTTGAGCACTTGCCCGTACATCATGCTTTTCACAAGACACAAATCTCCCTTAAAACAGGCTAAGTGCCAATTAATGTTTTCAGTACAACATTAAATGTGCTTTACAGGTTCAAAGTATAGGAGATATAACCTAATAAAAAGAAAGAAAAGGAATTCTACAGGTCATTTTACATCAAGAAAAGGATCAAAAGATCTAATACAGAAACAGAAGACATATTAGTAGCAAACCCACCTCAAACATGCTCTCTTCCTGCCATGGCTAACTTCAGGCAACAGCAGTAAGACATAATTCAATAACCCCCAGACTACTGGTGACTCAGAGATGGGAGAAACATGGTCCCCGGACTCCAAAAGCTCCCAAGGAAGAAAATCATTGTACACATAACAACCCACAACACCCCAGTGACAAGAGCCATAGGACACAAATATAAACAGACTGGGGAGGAAACCAGCTCCAGTAGAAAAAGGAAGGAGATAGGAGATGCTTCCCTAGACCAGAAGTGACATTTGTTTGAGTTGGGCCTAGGAGACCAAGTAGGAATTGACCACATGGGATGAGTAAGAGGATATGAAAAATGGAAAAAGAACATTGCTCATCAAGGGAAGAGCATGGCAGAACAAAGTACACTGAGCATCTGCTGTCTTTCAGTGGTTCGGGGAAGCCAGATGAAATATTTCATATGAAGCCACCAAGCGCTAACTGAGCAGCAACACTAGAATTTGTTTTAAGTGGAGAGGTGAAAAAAAATAAACACAATAAAACATACCCAATGAAATACCTTTATTGGCCCAGACATGAACAGAGGTAGAGATGGAGGCAGAATGTTATAGCACATCTGTCCCAGCAAGCATTTTCATTAAGAATCCGTTCTCCAGGCATTCCCAATATTTACAATTCTCCATTCAACATGTCATCCTGTCACTGTAAGTCTATGTGAGATATGCCACCCTGGGCCAGCCCGATTATCTGTACAATCCAATATTCTGTCTCTGACAGAGCACTCGGGAGACACCGGTTGGGAGAAGCGATAGATGTGCCCCACTCTATGTTTGTCCACATCAAAATGTTAGAAGATTGGTTGATGGTGGCCAAGGAGTTTTAGCCTTATTTGCAAAATTTAGGCCTCAAAAAAAAAAAAAACAAGAAATAAAAAACAGGAATGTATTAATATAGAATGTATATAACTTGATAAATTTTTGGAGCTTCTCATTAGCCATTCTTCATGCACAATAGCTAAGTCACTGTAAGGTCTTAAGCGATTTGGGGGGAACTAGAGTAAACCATCTATTAATATGGTATTTAAAGTGGTTTCATTCTTCGTGCTAATGGGCTTGTAAGTACTAATGCAGATTCCTAAATTGGGACTATTTCTAACAGCTAGACAAATCTGACCCACCTAAAAGATAAAGAAAACTCTTGATTCTCCACTGGCTTTTGCAGGGAAACTGACCCCTTCACACTGCAGGTCCTTGTTGACTTAACTAAATTTCAATAGCAAGTTGCTCAGGCAAACTTTTTCTATATAAATGCCATTCTCTAATGAGATCCCTGATGATTTATTAGCTCTTGTATGAGCAGATCCATTCAATGCATAATGTTTTATATTACAAATCTTTGAGGGCTACTGATGGTTATTACTAGCACTATGCAATGGGGCTGGCCAAAAAGACCAACTTAACTCATGAGCAGCCATGCCTCCCACACCATGCATATATGGAAATTCCTCTTTGATCTGTGGCTTTAATCACAGCTTCCAAAACCTGTCATTATTTATGACTTTTACACTGATCTTTACACTTACAGTCAAGGGGAAGCACTTACTCGGGTTACCTGATAGGAAAGAACTCTGCAGCTCCTTCCCTCTTTCAACCAATTTTGATAATGCTCATCCCAGCTCCTGCCACTCACCCAGCTGGAGGTGGAGATGAGGGTGCTCCAGTCTACACAGTATTAATGAGTGGAAAATTATCACCGAAAAATGCAACAACTTCTCTGGTCAGACCTGAGGCAGATTCAAAAAGAAAAAAAGGTTGCAAAAGAAAAGCAACAACTTTTGGAATGAGTGTGTGTGTGTGTCTCTATTTTCCTACTGTTCAAAACAATCAAGCAATGCTGACTAACATGAAGTCGCTTTTCTATGGGCCACCAAGAAGGGCGCCCGTCTCCTCCGGAAAGATGCACAGGTACACGCCTGTCTACACGATCCAGCCCCATAGCCATCTACCCTCTCTTGCTGCTTTCTGCCATCCTTCCCTCTTCACTGACTTCCCCCTCAGGCCATGGTTATGCTCTCCCCTGTTCCTTGATTTTAAAACCCAATACTTCTTAAAAAAAAATTGGAATACAACATTCATACACCAAAGTGTACAAACATCGTGTTCCATATGATGAATTTCCATAACTGAACACGCCTGTGGCACCAGCATTCAGCTCAAGAAAGAGAATTTGACAAGCACCTCCCAAAGCCTCTCGTGCTCCTGTCCACTCACTCCCTTACCCCAAAGGCGTCCACTCTCCTGCCTTCTAACAGCCTAGCTTTGCTTTGCTTGTCTTTGTCCTTTGCATAAATAGAATCATGCACTGTGTACCCTTTTGTGACTGGCTTCTTTCACTCACCATTATGTTTGTGAAGTTCATTCGTATTATTGAGCAGAGCTGTAGGTCATTCACTCATAGCTGAAGAGTTTTCCATTGTGTGAACATAACCACCATTTGTAATCCATTGTGCTCATGATGGACATCTGAATGTGTTCCAGCTTTCGTCTATTAGGAATAACGCTGCTATGACCCAGTCGTTTGGAGAGCTTAGGTCCACATTTTGTTGGGCATAGAACCAGGAGTGGAATTTTGGGGCCATTCAAATCCTTTTTTTTTTTTAAGGTTTTCAGAGTAGACATAAATAATGCAAATGTGTTCTGGGCTCTTCTAATCCAAGAAGAAAAGCAACCGACCTCAGGCCCTTCAGCCCCTCCAGTTACTTCTTGGAAGGGTCTGCTTTCCCGGCTAAGCTGTGAGCTCCACAGAGCAGTGACCATTCTCCAAAGTACCCAAGGGCCAGCCAGGCTCTGGCACACAGTGGATGCTCAATGACTACTGAGTTACTGGACTACAGGCAACATCGCCTCAATCCTTAATGCCTTCCCACTAATTCTGGTCTGGCTTTGCTCCTTGACTACACTGGAAAAGTTCTCGCAGAGGGCACTGAAGACCTTCTGATTGCAAAGGGCCTGTCTTCAGTGGTCATCACACCTGACCCTCTGTGGCAAGTGACTTGAACGATTACCCCAAACAAAACCCTGGCTTCAAGGGCCCCCTAGTTTCTGACCTGAGGGATGTTTGCTCTCCAGGGCACACTACTATAAGCTTCAGCTCCCCAGGGTTCCCACCCTTTACCTTCTTTTCCTCCAACACCCCCTCCTGCTGGTCTCTCCACTTCCCTGGCCCCAGCTACCACCCACTCTCAGATCTAATCTCTGGTCCTAACTCTGCTCCAGACCCAAGGAGGCTTTTCAGTGGCCTCTTAGATTCTGTCATAGATCTCCTGTGAGCACCTGATAAGCAACTATTTCAGACGGAAAATACGGACTCCACTACTCCATCCCTAAAGTATGCCCCTGGCATACTGCCTGGTTATTCATTTGGTATGTACGTCTACATGTCAGTCATGTGCATGACTAGTTAGGCTAGACCACAGTGATACAAAGATGGCCCACCAGTCTTATGAAGAACAGAACTCTGGCTATGCCTGTGTGAGATGCTGCCCTGGGGTGATACAGGGGCCAGGGAACAAAGGAGGGGTTACCGAGCCCAGCTTGGGTGCAGGGGAGCAGAGGTGTCGCCCACAGGACCCACCTGTGAGCTGACTCTTCCCTGTCAGCAACATCTACCAACCCTACTCCCTGCTCTCACGCCCGCCTCCTTCACAGCCACCCCACTGCTTTTCCCATCTCTGGCTTGTTTCTCCAGCCTGTCCTTTCTTCAAAAGGTAACTCAGCTCTAGGCACCTCCCACCGGTTAGAATTCTCCAGTGGCTTCTGTGACTCCTTAAACAAAAGCCGATCTCCTTACCCCATGGGGGACTTCAGGCCGTGTTTGGCACAGCCCTACCCACTCCCACCACTCTGTGTAGAGCCTCCCTGTGCTCCAGACACCCAAGTCTAGGACAATGCCAAGCTCAGCCTATCCAGAAACTTTGCCCTTGCTGTTCGCTCTGCCCAACGTGCTTTCTAAGGCTTTTAATGGAAATATCTCCATTTTTGTTATTCAAATCTTAACGCAAGAGTGCTTGCTTCTCAGAGCCCCAGAGAAGCCCCACCTTCTCTGGCCACTCGAGGTAAAGCAGCCCCTCTGTGCCTCTGACAGTCCTGTCCTGGCCTTTCTGCTCACCCACCTGTTCATGTCCTGAACTGTACCTGCCACACATGAACTTGCTCTCTCAATGATGCTTTCTGGTGGCTGTTTCTGCTGCTGGGTGGAAAGCTCCATGACAGCAGAAATCAGGTTTGTTTTACTCACCTCTGTGTCCATAGGCCTAGTATAGGGCCTGGGACCCACTAGGTCCTTAATAAATATTAGTCACATGGATGGATGGATGGCATGTCCTCCAGAGAATAGTGGCTAAGAGTATAAATTCTGCAGCCAGACTCCCCAGGTTGAATCCCACCGCTGCCACTCAGTAGCTGTGTTGTTTTGGGCAAGTTACTTAGCCTTTCTGTGTCCCTTTTGAGTCTTGCTTGGCAATAAAATGGACTTAAAAATACCTGCTTCAAGAGGTAATGTTGGGGGGGGGGCATGGGGAGGGCTGTACAACTCAGAGAAGACAAGTAGTGACTCTATAGCATCTTACTACACTGAAGGACAGTGACTATTAATGGGGTTGGTGGGGGGGACCTGATGAGGGGGGTAGTTTAATCACCATAATATTGCACATGTAATTGTAGATTAATGATACCAAAATAAATTATTTAAAAAAAATACCTGCTTCATAGGGTTTTTGCACTTAAGTTAAAATACTATTAGTTTTTGTACCACTGTCTGGGTGCCTTCCTAAGATATAAGTCCCAGCAAAACATCTAGGGATTCTCTACCACCTCTCAGGTTAAGTCTAAACCCTGTGGCTGGTGAGGCAGGTGCTGCACTGACGGCTCCCAACCTTTGTCTCCCCAGTCTCAGCCCAGTGCCCCTGTCCTCAAGTCTCCCACCTTCTCACTACAGCTGTGCCTTTGAACATACAGGGCACACTGCCTGGAACGCCCATCACCTTCTCTGGCCTGACCCAACTCAGATAGAACCTCTCCTCCTACTCCTGGGAGATGAAGTCACCCTGTCTTCTTAACACCCAATTCTCTGTTCACTCTTCTGCTTAAGCCCTCAACTGGCTGTGTTCTGAGGCCCCACCACGTGCGCTCCTCCCCTCTAAGTGGGAGCACCCCTGGGGTGGAGCCCAAGGCTTATACTTCCATCTATCCCCAGAGCCTCATACAGGCTGGCACCTTGGAGGAGCTGGAGAAACATGTTACTTAGATAAAGACTTCCCAAATGAGGAAAGCAACTACTTGCCCACATCTCTTAGGTTTTTTCCCATCAGGGTTAAGGCTAGTGTTGTTTTGAAGGTCAAAACATTTTCTCTTTTATTAGCTAGCTTTTGTTGCAAAATTTCTGTTTAAAAAAATCTAAATTTGGGATGGAGAAATCCATTTAAAACTCTTTCTAAACCGACAATTTCAGGGGATCTCTGATGTTCATCTGTCTCACAGGAAATGGAAAATACAGAGCAACAAATGTAAAATGCATTACAATTATTGGAGGGGGAAGCAGAGTTGAGTCTGCATCCACCACTCTCTTTTGTTCCTGCCACCCTCATCGTGCTGGGAAGAAATAGGTACATGTTTTTATCCTTAATACACCAACAGGAAAAATGAGATGCAAAGTTTGAGCAACTGGTCAAGGGTCACTCAACAAAGCAGAGACTGTGCTGGCAAAAAGCCCAGCTCTTCAAACTGAACCCAGTGCGGAACACAGCGTTTCAAGTTGGCTCAGCTAATGGACAGAGTGAGGGGCTCTAACAGAATGAAATCAAATTTTGATTTAGAACAGGAGCTGGCAAACTACAGCCAGAGGGCCCAATCCAGCCCACTGCCTGTTTGTAAATAAAGTTTTATTAGGAAACTGCCGTGCTCATTCATTTGTGTGGGTGCTTCCATGCTACACAACAGCAGACTTGAATAGTTGCATCAGACCTTCTGGACAGCAAGGCCTAAAATATCTACTATCTGATCTTTTACAGGAAAAAATTTTCCCATCTCTGACTTAAAGAATAGTTCCATGTCTGGATTTTGTTCTATTTTCCAAGTATTAGCATACTCAAGTTTCTGCTCATGTTCAAACTGTTTCACTTAACAAGGAGCCTTTTCTTTTTTAAAAACTGACAATTTTTGATTCAAGTTTATATTATAGTTCCAAGAAAAAATTCAATGGTTTGGTTTGGAGCTCAAATTAACATAGTTTCTCTGCTTTGGGGGCACACAGCTTGGTTGTGGTCCTTAAGCAAAACATTTTTACAAACCTGGAACAAAGCAGGCAGGTGAAATGGAATGTTTTTTGTTCTGGAGGATGTCTTCTATTCAAGCTTGAACGTGCCCTACTCTTGCCAGCACTAAGGTTCAAACAGTCTCTCTGTATTTTTCTGACTTGGCTAATCCTGTTTTCAACAAAGGTCCAGATGCCATTTGATGGTACCTAGCTTTTCTCATCAATAGACGTATGCCCTCCTCCAACTTCTTTGATAGATACCTTTAAAAACTAAACACCTGAAAAGAAATACACTGTTTCCCAAATACTAGTATTTTCAGGAGTCTGTCTTTTGAAGCTAAATGCGTCTTGCAATGACTTTGCGGCCAACTTCAGGACTCAAGTCCAGCTGTCTGACTCTCCCTGCAGATGTCTGATCATATGTGACACTTGTCTCTCTTTTTTAAGCTCTTTATTACAGAATTTTTCAAATGTATGCAAAAACAGAGAGAACAGTATAATAAATCCCACATCCCCAGCAATCAGCTTCATTAAGTATCAACTGACTCTGCCATTTTGTTCCCATTTATCTTTCTTCCCAACTTTCTGTATGTTTGTTGCACTACTGAAAACAGATCTCAAACATCAAATCATTTCACCCTTGGATGCTTGTTTCTGTCGGATGAGCCCTTCTCCTTTGAACAAAACTGTGACACTGCCGTCATAGCCAACAAAATTAATAATTCCTAATATAATATAATACCCAGTCCAAGTTCAGTTTTCCCCAATTGTCTCAATAATGTCTTTTTATAGCTGATTTGTTTAATTAAGGGTCCAAATATGACCACATATTGTATTTTGTCGACAGGTTGCTTAGGTTTCTTCTCTCTGCAATAGATTCCCCTATTGTTTTTTTACCCACCACTGACATACACTTAAGTTCTAACTGGCCAGGCAGACCTCACTAAGAGTTGGACCCCTTTGGCCACCACAAGCTATCAGCAAACCCAGACATTCCCAGGCCTTTAAGCCTCACGGGCACAGAGTTGCACAGCTCCTCCCTCCACACACAATCCGGGCTATGCCACACACTTTCTGCTCTCAAGAGAAGGAATTTAGATGGCTTCAGCAAGCTAATTCTCTAAAATTAAATCTTTTCTGTGCTGTCATGGCCCAAGGACTCTGAATGATTTTAAAAAATGAGGCAGCCATTCATTAAGGCTTCTTTTTGAAGTTAGCTAAATTTAATCAAGAATCACAAAGTAAATCAGACAAGCCTCGTAATCCATTACTGTTACCAGTAACAGCATTAACTGAACACCTAACTCATGCAGGCCATTGGGTTATGAAAAGGATGACCTGGGTCCAAGGCAACTTATAGCCTAAAGGAGTGATTATTGCATCATTTAGACAAAAGCACCCAAGGAGGACAAGACACAGAACCACCCAAACTGACATTCATGCCCCTACCATTAGGTTAAAAATATTTGTGCAGCCCATCTGTATGGTAGAATAAAAAGAAGAGTCAGAAGGAACAGAGTTTGATTTCTAGCTCTATCATGTATGATCTGTGCCACACCGGATGAATACTTAACCTCTCTGATTCTATTTTATCACTGATTAAATAGGAATAATTTCATCTACCTCAAAGAGTAGCAGCTGTTAACACTGAGTCAGAAAATGGTATGTGAAAGCCTAGCAATAATGATGATGACTATAAAAGGATCAAATCATTGAGTATAACGTTCGTTATGACAGGCTCTGGGACGAAAGGTTTATGTATGGCTCATCTAATCCTCACATCAGTCCTATGAGACATCTTCTATTCTTCTGCCACTTTCCAGATGAAGAAATTGAATGAGTGATCTGCCCAAGCTGACATAGCTAATGGCGCGAAGTAGGTGTCAAGACCTCAGGGTCTTTGTTGCCAATCATGGTGCAATAATGCCCCCAAATAAGGTGGGGCCCAACACAGCATAAATTGTTGGAGGGAACAGACCCTCCTATTATGACTTTAGATCAAATACACTGTACAGTCATAAGGTACAACACCCCACAGCCCCCACCTCTGCTCAAATAGGAAGCCACAGGAGGCCCCCAGAGTTATCCTACCCAAGGCATGGGTATGTTCAGAGCCACACTGGTGGTTTCCTTCTAAAATGGGGCAAGTCTTCAGCCCTCTGCCAAGGGGTACTAAAGGCCTTTATCATTACAGGTCTCAAACACCCAGTATTTGTTCAAACAGGGCCAAAGTAAAATCATAATTACTTTTTCCTATAAAATCCCTTCCTTCCTTTTTGTACATATGTATAAAACAGACTGAAGGAAGCTAGCTGCCAGGAAAGAGGTTCCAACTGCCTGAAGCCACCATGCTTTAAGAAGCCCAACCCGGCCAAGGAGAAAAGGCAGGAGAGCTGAGGCTCTGGTACCCAGTGCTGGCCTATCTCCTGACCAACAGTGACGTTGAGTGCAGCCGGTTTGGACCTTCTGACCTCCCCAGGCATCAACTGAAAACACAGGAAGATTCTATATCACCCAGTTAACTCACAGAATTGTTAGAAATAATAAAATGCGGTTGATTGAAGCCACTGCATTTTGGGTGGTTTGCTAAATAACTGAAACAGCAATAAGTCAGCTTTCCCAGGCAGGTCAAATATCAGATCTATGAATGAGATGTGCCTTAACAGCAACTCACTACTGTTTATCAATAGATATACCCCATTCCTTCCATTCAAGGATGCCCATTGGCTGAAATATTCAGTTCTGTAAACCTGAAGCCTATATTTTATCTGGCTCAACAGTATTAAATAAATATAAACAATGATCACATTAATAACAGTAATAATGGCAACTAACATTTACCCTTAGGCACAGGATTTCACCCTGAACATTTTATTCACTTAAACTTCACAAAGCCTTTGGACGTGAACCACCATTATGCCCATTTTACAGATGAAGCCATTCAGTGATAGTGACCTGGCAAGGATCACACAGCCTGCAGAGTGGCCTGGGACTTCACCCTCTGACCATCTGATGCCAGAACCCATTCTCATAACCACTGGCTTTATTGCCCCTTCAAGGTCATTCTACTTTAAAATATTTGCCTCCCTATAAAAGAGGTGATGTGTGTAAAGGGTTTAAAACTGTGCTTGCCAGACTGACAGTGAGTTTTCAATAAACACCAACTCTTTATTATTAGGAAACTTGTAGATGGGGAAGGGAAGAGCATAGTAAGTCCGCGATTAAAGTTAGCTATTGAGATGTTTGTACAGACCTCCTTCACCAGCAAGCATCTTGAGGTTTGCTAATTTTCTGTTTACAAGTCTGCTCTCACCCTGGGCTGTAAGCTACCCTGAGAGTTGCCCGTTTCTGGTTCTTCTTTGTAGGTCCAGGGCTCTGCACGTGGCGTGGACCAGAAGAGATAGGTGCTCGAGAAATGTTTGTTGAAAGTAAATCAAGTGCTTCATTCACAAGAAAAAAGCTAACTTGCACTTTCAGGATGCTATCTCCCCAAGCCATCAATCCTTAAAGTGAGTGCAAAGAAAAGAAGAGGCCAGGAAATGGACAAGGGAAGAAGACCCTCCGAAGAAAGAAATGCGGAGACACTGAGCTTCTTGGGATAAGAGATGGAGTGGGCTGGAGGCCAGGACACTTGAGAAGTCTGTGCACCTCTGCGGCCAGCCACACGGAGAGCCCGACCTCCCAAACGTCCCAAACTCTCAGCACTCTGACAAGTCCCAGGGAAAAAGTGGAGACCCTGGATGGGAGTCCCCCAACCTCAAGGCGGCCCCGCCCCTCCCGGGTTACCGCAGGAGGAGAAAGAGGTAAATAAAGTGACAGAAGTCACAAGTTTCCCATCAACAGAAATCCTCCCTCCGCAGGGGAGGTCCCCCGTCCTCGGCCGGCCCGCCCCGCCCAGCCCGCTGAGGAGGGTCCCGCTCTTTTGGTCCCAACGCGGAGGGCCCGACCTGCAGCTCCCGCTCCGGGTTCGGTGCACCCTGGATTCTGTGGGAGGCTCCGAGGGAGGGGCGGGTGCGCCCCAACTGTTACTTACAATCGTCTAAGTCATCCTGCAAGTCCACAAAGTACAAGGGGATCTCTGAAAACCAAGAGACACACAAGAAGTTAAGAAGGGGCTGCGTCAGGCTGGCTCAGGGGCGGGCGGGGGTCCCCAGGCCTCGCGGGGTGATCCGGGCGTAGGGCGAGGGGAGGGAACTGCGCCGGCTTCCCGGGAGCCCGGCCCCACTCACCCGCCATCTTGGGATGGGCCTGGGGGCGGGGCCAGCGGGGCGAGGGGCGTGACCTCGGGCTAGAGGCCCCCGCCCCCTGGGCCCGCGCCTCCCAGCGAGCCTCACCGCCCTTGCCGGGCCCCGCCCTCGCGGCGCGGGTGGCTGCCGAGGTGGGCGGGGAGGTCAGGTGACCGGGCCGGCGTCCCAAGATGGCGGCGGCGGTGGCGCTCGGGAGGCCGTGGCACTCTCCCGGCTGCTGAGACGGGCCCTGCGCGGCTGGCGGCGGACGGGCCGGGCCGAGGGCCGGCGGACGAGCGGCCGCCACTTCTGCGTGCCCCGCAGTCGGGGCCGGGCCGTGCGGCGGCGGCGCTGGGGCATGCTAGTGCGGGGCCCGGCCTCTCCCTCTTCAACTTAGGGCGGCGGCGGGCCCGCGCCCTTGGCTCCCCGGCCATGGCTCTGAGGGAGCTCAAAGTGTGTCTGCTGGGGGTGAGTGGCGGCGGACCGGCCGGGAGGGCCGCGGAAGACTCGGCGGGCGGGGGGACCCCGGCGTGCCCACGGCCCCTTCGCCCCTTCCTGGTCTCCTCGCGGGACGCCGCCCACCTGCCCCCGGGCCGTCGTGCCCACCTTGCCACCCCTTCCTGAAGTCCTGCTGGCAGGAGGGTCCGTCCCTGTGGTCCCTCCCTGGAGCCCCAGGACCCTTCCCTCCCCCACAAAGGGTGAAGTTCCCTCCCTGCCTCTTCGTTGCATCTAGGTTAAAAGGTACTAGTTAGGAGTTGGCCAAGTGTTCCAAAGTAAAACCACGAACAGGTTTCTAGGCTTTAAAAGCTGCAGTAGTCTCCTTTCCCGTCTGTTTGGTGTTTTTGAACTTGCTGGATACCTCTGATATTTCTCGAAGAGTTACTTTCCTGGGGAAACATTCAAATCCGAAAACTCCAAAAACTAGTTTGAAACTGGAGCTTCCTTCCCGTCTTGTCAGGGCAACTTTGCCATTTCAAAGCATAGTTTCTGAAGTTCATGCTCTCTTGACTGAACTGCTGCTTTAAAGACTGGAAAGAATCCCCAAACCTAGTCTCCCCCTTCCCAAGTAGGGTGGGACTGGGATTTATTAGGAATTACTCAGAAGTAATTCAGGAGTTTATAGTTTACTTTTACATGTTAAAAAGCAAGTGAGTTTGTCACTTTTTACACTTAGCTGATGCCTCTTAAAACCTGTAGAACCCCTTCACTACAATACATTTTGAGATCTTTTAATTACTGTACTCCCTGAATCTTTATGAAAACCCCCTTTGTGTCCCTTAACTTAAAAAATTTACCTGTCCAGGATAGTTTTTCTAAAATCCTAAACTTACAGCACAAGGTAGTTTTTGATGTCTGCAAGCAAGTACTTTTTCCTCTTCACCCATCTCATTCTTTTTCAGGATACAGGTGTAGGTAAATCCAGTATTGTATGGCGGTTCGTGGAAGACAGTTTTGATCCGAACATCAACCCAACAATAGGGTAAGAGATTAAGTTTATTGAATATACATCTAAAGATGTATTGGAAGTCCCTACAAATCAAAAGTGTGTTATGGGCATGGGCGTGAGTGTTTTACACAGAGTGAATTCAGAGGCAGTAGCTCCAGTCATCTCTGGAAGGACCTGTAAGAGTACAGGAAGGTGGGTGGGTTTCGGAAATGTCTTTTGGTTTATCAGTGAGAAGTTCAAAATGGAAATTAGAATTAAAGTTTTACTTATGAAGGTATACATAGAACTTTAAATCTATAAATATCAACAGCATTTATACCTTAAAATAAGGCAGAAGAAAACAGGTCCTAATACTGTTCTTTCAGAATGTCAACCAAAATATTTAGATGGTTTGGTTCTTCCTGAAAAGTTGGAAGAGTTCAGACCCTTCTTACGCATTCCTGCAGTAGCAATAATAATAAATTAATGCTGAAATGTAAGATTTTTTTCAGTGTCTGGTTCCTTGGATAAGTGATATTGACTGGCTGTAGGTTTTTGACTCTGTGAGAAAACTTTTCAGGATATTTAAATATCGTAACATTAATATGTTCCCTGTGAGAAGTTTTGTTTAATAGGTTTTAATATCATGTTTAATTTGTAAAATGAATAGCTTTTATGCTATTTTTATTGCAAACCCACAATCAAATGGCTTCTTCCTTTGAAAGAAAAATACCAATAGATAAATAGAAATATTTCATAGCATACACATACTCATTTAAAGGCATGGAGATAAAATCACCACTTTCTGAAGTTAAAATACCTTTCATTTTCCTTCAAGAAAGAACTGGGTATGTCCACGTGTCTGAAGCATGATCTCATCCTCCTCAGGGCCTGCCTGTTCCTACCTGCTTGGGAAAGTGAAATGACAGGAAGTGATAGCAAGTAGTACTGGTGACTCAGTGAGTGACACACTTTCCACAGTCAGAGCTGAGAACACAGCTCTGAAATATCCAACTGCTACTTTGGTCTGAAGTGCCCCCACAGATGAGGAAAGGGGAGAATGAAGGGCATAGCGCATGGTGATGAGGCCTGCAGCCCTGCCCTGGGCGTCCACTCCTCCCTGTTTGCCAACTGTCCCAGTCTGACAGACGCTGGGGTTTCTTAACCTCCCCAAGTCCGCTTTCTTCACGAGGTGGTCTTGTCTCACATTTCACAGGAAAGAGGAATATGAGGCTTTCCCTCATTTCCCTCCACCTTTCCTTGTTTCTTTTTTTGGCACATGTAAAAAAAAAAAGCAGATGTCTTCCTCCTCCATGACCAATCCCCCCACCACACCTGTGCTCTGGGGCCCCCCTCTTCATCAGTTCTTCCCATATCCCCATTATCCCTTTATCTCCC
The DNA here is from genome assembly GCA_032199065.1 of Smutsia gigantea. Classification (NCBI taxonomy): domain Eukaryota; kingdom Metazoa; phylum Chordata; class Mammalia; order Pholidota; family Manidae; genus Smutsia; species Smutsia gigantea. The sequence goes on along the minus strand of JAVSCE010014699.1, from coordinate 44,205 downwards.
CAGTACCCCAGCCCTGCCTCTTTGTAGCCAGCAGACATGCTCCTCAACTACCTGCTCCACTAAGACAGGGGCATTCCACAAGCCTGCCACCCAAATTGTAGAACCCTGGGAAGAGAAGTTACTACTGTTCAGCTGCCACTCTAATCCTCAACCTACTGTCATCTCAAATCCACCCCCACCATTCCACTAAAACCAACTTCCCCGAGTACTGGTTTCCATCCAGTTGTCACAACGATGGCTTTTTTAAAACTTCATTCATTAGTGCCTACTATATGCCAGATGCTAGACTGAGTACTAGTGATACAGGAGTCAGCAAACTATGGGCCTTAGGCCCCACTGCTACTTTGTAAATAAAGCTTTATTGAAACACAGTCCTACCCATTCGTTTACATATTGCCTCCACTGCTGTATGGCCGAGTTAATGAGTTGTGACTGAGACCCTATGGTCCACAAAGGCAAAAAATATTTAAAACTTGGCCCTTTTCAGAAAAAGTTTGCCAGCCCTTGATGTAGATATACTGGTGGGTTAATAAAACAGTTTTTGAAGAATGGCTTCGGGTTTTTTGTGTCCCATACATTGGAGATGACAAAGATTTTTTTTTTAACAGCCTACAGTTAATTTTTTTCCTAAAATTTTTCACAGTAGGGCAATACGGCTTTTTTTGGCATTCAATGATTTCCTTGCTTTGACCACGTTTCTAAGATTCTTTTGCTCTCCCTCTCTTTTACCTATTGATTCCAGTTGAGAAGCACTTGTCCCTAAATACAAACTTCTCTTTCTTGTTTTGCTAATGCTGCTTTTTTGCCTCCGCTATGATTACCTACCCACTATGATTTATCTGTCAAGGTGCTGTGAAAGCCATTCTTGATCTTTCAGGCCTGGCATAATTTCTTTCTTCTCAAAACTTTCAAGTTACTTTGACTATGGGAAAATTCTGATGTCTACATAAGTAATAATCGGGTTTCTTTTTTCTTTTTTTTGCTATTATTAATATACAATTACATGAGCAACATTATGGTTACTAGACTCCCCCTGTTATCAGGTCCGCACCACATACCCCATAGCAGTCACTGTCCATCAGCGTAGATGGATGTTATAGAATCACTTCTTGTCTTTGTGTGGAGATGACAAAGATTTTTAAACTTTGGCTTAGTAGATCTATTTCTACTAGTTTTTGTTTATTATGTAAGGTAAGAGTCAAGAATTTTTGTTTTTTTACATGTGTCAAATCAGTCATTCCAGCAACATTTTGTTCTGTTGAATTCTGCATTTAAATTACATTGGCAGTTTTGTCAAAAATATGTGTATGTGTGGGTTTATTTCTGTTCCATTGATCTATTTGTGCCAGTGTAATAATACACTGTCTTGATTGTTGTAGATTTATAGAAAGTCTTGAAATAAGGGATTGTAAGGCATCCTATTGTATTCTTATTTTTCAAATGTGAATTTGGCTCCTCTAAGTCCTTTGCATTTCTATTTAAGTCACAAAATCATGATGTCCAATTCCTTAAGAGAACCAGCAATATCTTTGATTGGATTATATTGAGTCTATATTGATTATTTGGGGAGAATTGACATCTTAATAATATTGCGTCTTCTTATCCATAAACGTGGTGTATTTCTCCACTAATTTAGGTCTTTGATTTTTATCAACAAAGTGTTTTAGTTGCCACTGTGCAGGCTTTGCACATTTTTTATTAAATTTATCCCAGAGTATTTCATTGTTTTTTATGATTTGTAAATGGAATTTTTTAATCTCAATTTTCAGTTGTTTAATGTATAGGTTATTAATTTACATAGATATAAATTTATTTTTACATATTGACCTTGTATCTTGTGACTTTGCTAAATTCACTTCAAACACCTTTTTTATAGATTCCTTAAGTGTGCAATCATGTCATCTGTAATGTACAATTGTACTTCTTCCTTTCCAATCTATATGCCTTTTGTTTCTTTTCCTTGCCTTATTACATTAGCTAGCACCTCCAGTACCTTGTTGAGAAGTGGTAAGAGCAGACACCCTTACCTTATTCCCAGTCTGGGCTGGGGAGGGAGGACAGGGCATTCAGTCTTTTACCATTAAGTTGGATGACTAGGCTCTCAGTTTTTTATAAGGTGCCTGCTGTCAGGTTGAGAGAATGTTCTTGTCTGTCCCTAAATCAGTGTGATTATTATTTGTTTTTATCAAGAGTTATGTTGGATTCTGTCAGTTTTTCTTTTATAGTCTTAAATACTGAATTACAACAATCAATATTAAAATACTAAACCAATTCCTAGGATAAATTTCACTTAGTTATTAGGCATTTTTATTTATAGGATTGATTTACTAAAGTTTTGCTAAGATTTTTGCCTCCATGTTCATGATGGATATTCATCTGTAATTTTCTATAATATTTTTCTCTCTAGTTTTGTATCAGGGCCTCATAAATAAGATGGGACGTATTTTCTCCTTTCCTACCTTTTTGGAAGAGTTTTATGTAGAATTAATATATTTTTCCTTCCTTAAAGGTTTGGTGTAATTCACAAGTGAAGTCATCTGACCAAGGAGTTTTCTTTGAAAAATTTTAACTACAGATTTAAGTTTTTAATACAGGCCTGTTCATTTCTTCCTGAGATAGCTTTGGTAGTTTGTGTCTTTGAAGGAATTTGTCTCTTATAGTTATGTTTTTTAATTTATTGGCATAAAGTTGTTCATAATATTCGTCTATTCTTTTAATGTTTTTAGGTTCTGTCCAGCTAAATTTATCACTTTTAATAGCCTTCTCAAAGAACCATTTTTTTATTTCATTAATATTTCTTTTCTATTTCATTGATTTTTGCTTTTCTCTTCATTTTCTTCCTCTCCTTCTTCCTTTGCTAAGTTTGGCTTAATTTGTTCTTTTTTTAGATTTTTAAGGTGGGAGTTGAGCATATTGATTTTTAAGGCCTTTTTTTTTTCTTACATGAGCAATTAAAACTATAAATTTCCCTGTCAGTACTGGTTTAAGTGAATCCCACAGATTTTGATATGTTGTGTTTTTATTTTCATTTAGTTTAAAGTATTTCTTATTTCCTTTGTGACTTGTTTAACCTTTTGGTTATGTAGAAGTGTGTTTTCAAACTTCCAGTAATTCAGAGATTTTCCAGAAATTTTTCAATTATCGATTCTAGTTTAAATCCATTGTGGTCAGATAATGTACTCATTATTATTTCAAACCTTTTGTAATTTGACATTTGTTTTTATGGCCTAGAATATGGTCTTTGTGAATGTTCTATGTGTACAAGAAGAGAATGTGTTGGTGTGGAGTGTTCTATAAAAAGTTAAGTAAGTCAGCTTGGTTAATAACACTGTTAATGTCTTCTGTACTCTTACTGATTTTTTTCCCTCTTATTTGCAGTGAAAGGAGTGAAATCTAACCCTAATTGAGGATTTGCCTCTCTCTTCTTAGTTCAGTTTTTGTTCACATATTTTGAAGTTCATATTACCAAGTGTTTCTGCATGTAGCATTGGTATTTTTCTTAATAACTTGACCCCTTCACCATCATGAGTGTCCCTCTTTTCTCTGGTAACAGTCCTACTTCTGAATTCTACTTTATCCCATGTTCATACATGCTCTTCAGCTCTCTGTTGATTAGTGCTTGCGTATCTTTGCCTGTCCATTTACGTTTAACCTATTTATATATTTGAAGTGGGTTTCCTGTAAACAGCGTTAAGGACCCTGCTTTTGTATCTCATCTGACAGTCTGTGCCTTTTAACTGGAGTGGTTAGCCCGGTGCTGTCCCCAACAACATGGCCAAGAGCCACATGTGGCTATTTGAATTTTTTTTGTGTGTGTGTGTGTGTGTGTGTGTGTTTGGTGTTTATGGCTATTTCAATTTAAAATTAAAACTTCAGGTCCTCAGTCACACAAGGTACCTGTCAAGTCAGTCCTCTGTTGAAATAGAGAGCTCTGTTATATAGTACTGGATTAGACCATTTGTATTTATTAAAACTATCTGTATGGTTTACTTAAAACTACAGTCTTGGTGTATTTTTCTTTTTGCCCCATGTTAATGATTCCATTTTCTCTCTACTATTGCTTCTTAGGGCTTCCCCTTTGTTTTATTATTTTAGTGATTGTGCTAGCGTTTAAAAAGCGTCTTTATCAGTCTGCTTTCAAATAACACACAGTTTCACAAATAACCTCACAGGAATATACTTTGATTTTCCACTCTCATCCTTTGTTACTGTCAGTTTTTACTCCTGCATCCTATAAGATCCATTGTACACTTTTTCTGCCATAGCCAGTGATCTTTTTAAAAGACTATTATATTGGTCTTTTTTCCTGAGTCCTTGTGCTGCTATCACAGTTTCTTAATTTCTGTATCATTGTAATAAATCTTAATGTCCAGTAATGTGAGTTTTCTGTTACTCTTCAAAAATGTCTTGCCCGTTCTTGGCCTGTCACATTTCCATTTAAACATTAAAAATCCTGTCCATTTTCATACACACCAACACACCAGTCCCCCACTGTGTTTAACTGGCAGTCCATTGAAACAAAAGATTGGTTTGGAAAGAAATGGTCCCTTATGCTACTGAATCTTCTCACGTATGAATGTAGACTGTTCTTCATTTATTCAGCTTCTTTATTTTCAGTACTTTTCCTGCTTCCCTGTACATCTTTCCCTAGATGTATTCCAAGGGGTTTGAAGTTTTAATGCACTTTTGTGCTATTGATGTACTAAATGTTATTGCTTTGAAGTATCTTTATTTCTAATCTTTAAACTTTTTATTTCTTAGAATTGAGTAGGATCTCATACAGTGCTGAACAGAAATGGTGGTACTGAATGTTCTTATTCTATCTTAGTGGGAAAGTGTCCATTATTATGCCATTAAATATGTTTGCTATAAGTTCTTTGTACATACCCCTTATCATATTGCAGCGTCCTTCTTTGCATCATTTGCTGACATTTTTTCTTTACGTGAATAACGGATTTATCAAAAGGTTTTTCTACATCATGTAATTATTCTCATTTATGCTGTTAAAGTGGTAAATTACATTGTTGAATTTTCACAAATTCAATTAATTTCATAAATTCAAATCCATTCAGATGGTGATGTATTCTTTTTATGTATCACTGGCTTTAGTTTGCTGCTATTTTTTAGAATTTTTGTGTATGTTTATAAGTAAGATTATGTACATTTTTGTAATGTACATGTCAGTTTCAGTATCAAAGTTTTACTTCCCTTATAAAACTAGTTGGGAATCTCTTATATGGAAGAGTTTGTATAAAAATTGCCCATATTTCTTCCTTAAAGATTAGTAAGTTCATCTTTTATGCCACCTAGGCTTCTAGCTCTTTATGTAATAGAGTTTAAGGAGTCAGTTTCTTTCATAGTTGTAAGATTATTCATTTTTTAAGGATTTTGACTCTTTCATATACTTTTTCCAATATATTGGCATGAAGATGTTATGGTTCTATGCTGATACCCTTTGCATTTCTGGCATGAGTTTTCCTTCGAACAACTGTACAGTGTGTCTCTCTCTTATTAATTTCTGCTCCTGGTTTATTGTCTGTACTGTTCAATGTGCTGTTCTTGTTCTAGCTCCTGAGATAGGTGATTATATCACTGATTTCCAGAATTTAATCTCTTCAGTTGTATTCCCTGTTATTTTGAAACCTTAACCATGGCTGTTGCTGGATCAAACAAGTTTTTATATATCATAATTGCATCATCATTCATTTCAAAATAGTTTCCAGTGTCTATTGTGATTACATCTTTATCCAATTGTCATTTAGATGTGTGTTTTTCAGTTTTCAAATACAGAGAAATTTTATAGTTAACTCTTTATTAATGATTACTGGCATAATGGTATTGAGGTGAGCGAACGTATTTTGTATGATTTAAATCCTTTAAAATCTGGTAATGGTTTGCTCTGTGGCCCAGCATATGTTGATTTTTGATAAATGTCCCCTGTGTGTTTAAAAAGATTGTATACCTTGCAGCTCTTAGGTGCATTGTTCTATGAATAGAATGAGGTCAGTTTTATTAATCATGTTGTTCATTTTTTCTGTTACCCTTGCTGATTTTTGGTCTACTGGAATCCACAGTTACTAAGAGAAGTGAGTTTAAATCTCACACTACCGTTGTGTATTTGTCTGTTTACCCTTTTCATCCTGTTTTGCCTTATCTATTTTGCAGCTACACTAAATGGCTACAAATTTAGAATTTTATATCTTACTGAAATACAAATCTTCTAACCTTCTGAAATGTGCTCTTTAAGCCATGGGAATGCATTTCTGCCTTGAAGGCTTATTTGTCCATTATTAGTATAATTATCACTATTTCCTTTGGTCAGTATTTGCCCGGTACGTCTTTGTCTCATCCTTTTGTTTTTAACCTTTCCATATTTATTTTTAAGGTGGTTCCCTTGTAAGCAGCTTATGATTTGATTTTGGTAAAGTATACTCCATGTAACCATCAGCCTAATCAAAATCCAGAAATTTGTATCACCTCAGGCAGTTCCTTCTGTGGGTCTCATTCCCCACAAGCAACTACTGTTGTGATCTGTATCACTACAGATTAATTTGCCTGTTCCTGAATTTCACAAAAATGAAATAATACAGAATATACTCTTTGGTGTCTGATTTCTTCTCCATAAAACAGTGTTTTGGAGATTTCAGCCATGTTGCATGTATCATGGCCCCCCCTCTTTTTTTTTCTTTTTCTTTTTTACTTGGTGAGTGATACTCTCTTGTATGAATAAAACTCAGTTTGTTTATCCATTCTGATCATGGACATCTAGGTTGTTCCCAGTTCTGGTCTATTAAGCATACAGATACTGTAAGCATCCTTTTATAACTCTTTGTGGACATAGATTTTCATTTCTCTTGGGTAAATAACTAGGAGTAGAATGTCTAGTTAGTAAGATAGGTGCATGTATAACTTAATAGGTTGCCAAACAGATGTCCAGAGGGGTTGTATCATTTTACCCTCCCATCAGCCATGTGTAGAATTCCAGTTACTTTACATCCTCGCTGCTATTTGACTGTCTTTCTAACTTTAGTTTACTCTAGTGGATATAAAAGGATATCTCATTGTGCTTTCAATCTGCATTTCTCAAACGACTAATAATGTTAAGCATCTTTGCTTGTGTTTGTCATTCATATATGTTGTATGACATCTCACTATTCAAGTCTTCCCATTTTTATTTGGGGTTTTTGTCTTATTTCTTACAGATTTGTAGAAATGTTTATGTATTACAAAAACAACTCTTTCAGGTATATTTATTGGGAATATTTTCGTCCATCCCTTGGCTTGCCTTTTCGTTAATGATGTCTTCTTCTTTTTTTTTTTGATTTTTTAAATATAATTTATTTTGGTATCATTAATCTACAATTACATGTGCAATATTATGGTTATTAAACTACCCCTTCATCAGGTCCCCCCCACCAACCCCATTACAGTCACTGTCCATCAGCATAGTGAGATGCTATAAAATCACTACTTGTCTTCTCTGAGTTGTACAGCCCTCCCCGTGCCCCCCCAACATTACATCTGCTAATCGTAATGTCCCTTTTTCCCTCTTATCCCTCCCTTCCCACCCATTTTCCCCAGTCCCTTTCCCTTTGGTAACTATTAGTCCGTTCTTGGGTTCTGTGAGTCTGCTGCTGTTTTGTTCCTTCAGTTTTTTTCTTTGTTCTTATACTCCACATATGAGTGAAATCATTTGATACTTGTCTTTTTCAGCTTGGCTTATTTCACTGAGCATAATACCCTCTAGCTCCATCCATGTTGTTGCAAATGGTAGGATTTGTTTTCTTCTTATGGCTGAATAATATTCCATTGTGTATATGTACCACATCTTCTTTATCCATTCATCTACTGATGGACACTTAGGTTGCTTCCATTTCTTGGCTATTGTAAATAGTGCTGCAATAAACATAGGGGTGCATCTGTCCTTTTCAAATTGGGCTGCTGCATTCTTAGGGTAAATTCCTAGGAGTGGAATTCCTGGGTCAAATGGTATTTCTATTTTGAGTTTTTTGAGGAACCTCCATACTGCTTTCCACAATGGTTGAACTAATTTGCAGTCCCACCAGCAGTGTAGGAGGGTTCCCTTTTCTCCACATCCTCGCCAACATTTGTTGTTGTTTGTGTTTTGGATGTTGGCCATCCTCACTGGTGTGAGGTGATATCTCATTGTGGTTTTAATCTGCATTTCTCTGATGATTAGCAATGTGGAGCATCTTTTCATGTGCCTGTAGACCATCTGAATTTCTTCTTTAGAGAAGTGTCTATTCATGTCCTCTGCCCATTTCTTAATTGGATTATTTGCTTTCTGTTTGTTAAGATGCATGAGTTCTTTATATATTTTGGATGTCAACCCTTTATCAGATACATCATTTATGAATATATTCTCCCATACTGATGTCTTTTTGTTCTACTGATGGTGTCCTTTGCTGTACAGAAGCTTTTCAGCTTGATATAGTCCCACTTGTTCATTTTTGCTTTTGTTTCCCTTGCCCGGGGAGATATGTTCATGAAGAAGTCGCTCATGTTTATGTCCAAGAGATTTTTGCCTATGTTTTTTTCTAAGAGTTTTATGGTTTCATGACTTACATTCAGGTCTTTGATCCACCTTGAGTTTACCTTTGTGTATGGGGCTAGACAGTAGTCCAGTTTCATTCTCTTACATGTAGCTGTCCAGTTTTTCCAACACCAGCTGCTGAAGAGGCTGTCATCTCCCCATTGTATATCCAAGGCACTTTTATCAAATATTAATTGACTGTATATGTTTGGGTTAATGTTTGGATTTTCTATTCTGTTCCACTGGTCTGTGGGTCTGTTTTTGTGCCAATACCAAATTGTCTTGATTACTGTGGCTTTGTAGTAGAGCTTGAAGTCAGGGAGCGTAATTCCCCTGTTTTATTCCTCCTTCTCAGGATTGCTTTGGCTATTCGGGGTCTTTTGTGGTTCCATATGAATTTTAGAATTATTTGTTCCAGTTCATTGAAGAAAGCTGTTGGTAGTTTGATAGGGATTGCGTGTTAATGATGTCTTCTCATGAAGGCGTTTAATTTTAATGAAGTCCATGTCACCAATTTTGCCTTTTTTGGTTCACACTTTTTTGGACCTCTCTAGGTAATAAGTTTTGTCTGCCCTAAGGTCTCAGAGATGTTCTCGTATGTTTTCTCCATAGTTTTAGCTTTACATTTAATTCTTTGATCCATCTCCAATGAATTTTTCTGTATTGTGTGAGTGAGAGGTAAAGTTCACATTTTCCCATGTGATTATCTAGTTGTCCCAACATCATTTACTGACTTTATCTTTCCCATTGAATAGCCTTGGATCTTGGTAAACAATGACAATGCTGAGTCTTCTGACCCGGGAACATGGAATTTTTCTCTGTTTACTGAGGTCTCCTTTCATTTATCTCTGCGGTGTTTTAAAGTTTGCATCTTGGGAGTCCTAAAATTTTTTTTGTTCACTTTTTCGTAACTATTAAAGGTTTTAAAACTATTATAAATGGAATTATACTTTTTTCATTTTACTAAACAATTGTTACCTTTATACAGAAATACCATTGATTTTTGTATATTGACCTTATATAATTCTGTTATATTCATTTATTCTAGCAGTCAGTTTACAGATACATTAGGATTTTTTACGTACATGATTTCTTTGAGAACAGACAGTTCGACTTCTTCCTTTCACTTTAGTTTTTTCCATCCCCTGCTGCACTGGCCAGGACCTCCAGTACCATACTGAATGACAGTGGTGACCAACATCATTGCCTTTTCCCAATCATAGTAGAAAAGCATTCAACATTGTAGTATGAACTGTGATATTTTGGCTGTAGGTTGCCCATTATTAAGATGAGGAGGTTTCTGTCTATTATTGGATGGCTGAGATTTTGTCAAGAATAGGTCTTAAATTTTGTCTTAATACTTTTCTGCATTTACTTAGATAATATGGTTTTTCTCCTTTTTTCTGTTAATGCAGCAGATAAATGTATTAGTTATACATTGCTAAGTAACAAATTATCACAGTACTTAGCCTCTAAAAACAACAAACACCCATCACATTTTCTGTGGATCAGAAATCTTCAGTGGCTGATCTGGTGTGGTTCTGGCTCCGTGTCTCTCGTGGTGTTAAAATCAAGAAGTCATCTGGGGCCACAGTCATATGAAGGCTTGGCTGTTGCTGCAGAATCTGCTTCCAAAATGGCCCACTAATGTGGCTGTTCTTTGGAAGCCTCAGTTCCTCAGATGTTTACCGTGTGAGCTTCTCCAAAGCGCTACTTGAGTGTCCTCACAACAAGGCAGAGCTAACTTTCCCCAGGGCAAGTGATCCAAGAGAGAGCAAGGAGTAACCGTTTTTTTTTAAGTATCATTGATACATAATCTTACGTGATTTCAAGTGTACAACACAATGATTCAGCAGTTACCCATATTATTAAATCCTTACCCCCACTCGTGCAGTTGCTATCTGTCAGCACAGAAAGGTGTTACAGAACAGTTGGCTATATTCTCCATGCTATACTACCATCCCCGTAACCAGCTTATATTACGATTGAGAATTTTTGTGCCCCTTTGTCCCCTTCACCCTCCCCACCCACTCACCCCAGCCCCTCCCCCATGGCAACCACCAATCACTTTTCAGTGTCTGTGAGTCCACAGCTGTTTCATTCATTTTGTTTGCTTTGTTTTTAGATTCCACAAGTAAGTGAAATCATACGTTATTTGCTTTTCTCTGCCTTGCTTATTTCACTGAGCGTAATACCCTCTGGGTCCATCCGAGGTGTTGCAAATGGCAGGATTTCTTTCTTTTTTTATGGCTGGATAATATTCCCTTGTGTGTATGTGCCACCTCTTCTTTATCCATTCCTCAGTGATGGACACTTTTGTTGCTTCCATACCTTGGCTATTGTAAATAATGGCGGCAGTAAACATAGGAGTGCATGTATCTTTTCGAATCAGAGATTTTGTTTTCTAAAGGTAAATTTCCCAGAAGTGGAATTAGTGGGTCATATGGTATTTCTATTTTAAGTTTTTTGAGAACCTCCATACTGCTTTCCACAGTGGCTGCACCAGTTTACATTCCCACTAACAGTGCAGGAGGGTTCCCTTTTCTCCACTTCCTCACCAACACTTGTGACTTCATGTCTTTTGGATAGTGGCCACTCTGTAACTGGTGTGAGGTGATACTCATGTGGTTTTGATTTGCATTTCCCTGATGATTAGTGATATGGAGCATCTTTTCATTGTTTCTGTTGGCCATCTCTGTTTCTTCTTTAGAAAAATGTCTGTTCAGGTCCTCTGCCCTTTTTTTAATCAGGTTATTTGTTTTTTTTGGTGTTGAGATGTATGAGTTCTTTATACATTTTGGATGTTAACGCCTTATCGGATGAATCATTTACAAATATATTCTCCCATACTGTAGGGTGCCTTTTTGTTCTGTTGATGGTATCCCTTGATGTACATACAGAAGCTTTTTAGTTTGATGTAGTCCCACTTGTTTATTTTTGCTTTTGTTAACCCTTGCCCAAGATGTGTCCAGAAAAAAACTGCTCATGTTTACGTTCAAAAGATTTTTGCCTGTTGTCTTGTCAGAGTTTTGTGGTTTCATGTCTTATATTTAGGTCTTTAATCCATTTTGAGTTTACTTTTATGTATGGGTTAGATAGTAATCTCTTTTCATTCTCTTGGATGTAGCTGTTCAGTTTTTCCAGCACCATTTATTGAAGGGACTGTCTTTTCCCTGTTGTATCTTCATTGCTCTTTTATCATGTATGAATTGATCATATATGTGTGGGTTTATTTCTGGGCTATCTATTCTGTTCCATTGATCTATGAGTCTGTGCTTATGCCAGCACCATACCGTTTTGATTACTGTAGCTTTGCAGTATAGCTTGAGGTCAGGAAGTGTAATACCCCCAGCTTTGTTCTTCTTTCTCAGGATGGTTTTGGCAAATCTGCAGTATCTTTTTAAGACCTAGTCTTGAAAGTCACCTACTGTGGCTTCTGTTCATTAGAAAGGAATTACTAAGCCCATCCCATACTGGTAGCATACAGAATTAATCTCCACTTTTAAAGGGGGGAGTACTAAAAAACACAAAAGTGGGCATATTTTATAACTACCACAGTTATATTAATTGAATTTCCAAAAGTTTAGTGATCTTTGCTGTATGTAATCATAAACATCAGACAAACTCAAAATGAGAAACATTTTATAAAACAACAGGCTTGTAATTTTCAAAAGTCTCAAAGTTTAAAATGTCAAGGAAAGACTGAGAAGCTGATCCAGATTGATGGGAACTTTGAAAAGAGTCATGATAACTAAATACAGCATGTGATTTTGAACTACGTGTTTCTCTAAAAAGGATAGTCCTGGGACAATTGGCAGAATTCAAATGATTCTGAGGAATAGATGGTAGTAATGTGTTGGTGTTAATTTCACAATTTTGATGAGATTTATTCTGCTTATGTAGAAGAATATTCTTGCTGGTAGGAAAAATCCAGTAACGGAGAGGTAATGAGGCAACTTACTCTCAAATGGTTCAGGTTAAATAAATTCTGTGCTTATAAATTTTCTCTAAATTGGAGACTTCTATTTTTTTTTAATGATGGCTATTTTACTGTAAAAAAAAGACATTAAAAGACAACTGACTTTTTTCTCCTAATGTCATTAAAAGGCAATTGTCTTTTTGGTGTAAAGCACTGTAATATTGTTGATGCCTTCTTCACCTTGCACAGACTCTAAAAGCTCAGGCCACCTTACTTACCCCATAGAGGGATTCCTTTGGTGAGCCCTAATACCGCAGTCTGGGCCACTCCACCCCTGTACCATGTATACCTACCTGCTTGGCCCACCTAGTATGTGTTTCACATACATACTACCATTTCCATTGCTCTTTTTTCCTTCCTATGGAATGGAGTTTTCATCTGGTATCATTTCCCTTCAGCCTAAAGAACTTTTTTAGCATTTCATGTATTGAAAGCTAGCATGACAGATTCCTGCAGTTTTTGTTTATCTGAAAATGATGATGTATTGCATTGTCATTTGTGAAGAATATTCTTGCTAGAGATTTCTGGGTTGATTTTTTTTTCTGTACTTTTTCTTTTCCTTTTTTTTTTTCTTTCTTTGCACAATATAATCATTCACTCAACATTTGTACAGTCCATACAGTGATTACCAGAATGTTTAGCTAACATTGCCACACATAGTTTCAAGTTTTATTCTTGTAGTAAGAACTTTTAAGATTTATTCTCTGAGCAATTTTCAAATGTGCAATACAGTAGTCACCGTGCAGTACATTACATGAGCAAAATGGGTGAAGGTGTCGAAAAGGTACTGACTTCCAATCATAAGAAGTCTTGAGGATGTAATGTACAGTTTTTTTTCTTTCAGAATTTTAAATATAGCATTCTATTGTATTCTGGCTTCATGGTTTCTGCTAAATGGCCTATCATCATTCTTAACATTGTTCCCCTATACGTACTGTATCTTCTTTTATTTGGCTGCTTTTAAAATCTCTTTATCTTTTGTTTTCAGCAATTCTAGGTGCATGATATACTCGGAGTTCATTAAGTTTCTTGGATCAGAAATTTGATTATTTGGGACATTTTTAGCCATCATTCTGTAAATATTTTTTCTACCCCATTGTCTTGCTCCTCCTATGGGATTCTGATTACACATTTGTTAAACTGTTAGATATTATCTCACAGGTAACTAAGGCCTGCCTTTGTTTTTGTTTCTGTTTTTTCATCTTTTCCTCTCTATTCTTAGGATCACATTATTTCTATCCATAAGTCTTTAGTTTCAGTTGATCCTTTCTTCTGTCTGGTATCTATTTTTTTTTTCCACTTCAGATACTGTCCTTAATTCTAGAATTTCCATTTTGTTCTTTTTTATACTTTGTCTATGCTTAGATTCCCCATCTGTTCACTCAATATGGCTCTTTTTCTTTAAGTCCTGATTCTATTTATAATAGCTACTTTTAAACTTCATGTCTCCTAATGTCAGCATCTGGATCAGCTCAGGATCTGTTGCTGTTGACTCTTTTTTCTTTTGACCTTGGATCACATTTCTTGGCACATCTAGTAATTTTTTATTGTATATGCAAGTACTGCTGCAGAGATTTTAGATTCTCTTTTTTGTCTGCTGAGGAGTTCTGGGTTTTGTTTTGTTTTAGCAAAAAGTTCAACTGTGGGCTAATCACCTTGAACTTGTGGAAGCTTGCTTTTACCCTTTGTTAGGATAGTTCTTTGGAGTATTGTCTTTAGCATTATGGCAAATCCATATCCCTGGGATACTGTCTTTGTTTCTCAGGTATGGCCTGTCTGGGTTTTCATTCAGAATGTTCACTGGGCCCCTGTAACTTGGCAGGATTCAAACTCCCACTTCTTTTCTTTCAGCTTTCCAGTTGTTCCTGGCCTTGTGTGAGATTTAGGAGTCAGCCATGGACTTGGGAGGACTTTATGTATAGATATGAGGCTTCCTCTGTAGGTCCTTCCTTTCCAGGACATCCCCTCTCTATTTCCAGCCACACTGGTAGCCCTGAACCTCTTCCAGCCAGTAGCACAGTTTACTGCTTCACAAGCTCGTGAGGGTCATTCCAGTACAGGCTACCACCAACCATTACTAGATTCCGAACTCCCCAGATTTGACTTCTTAATTTGAATATTTAATTATTTTACTTTTAATAAATTACTAATGTGTTTATGTTTAAACCTACAAGTAACAGTTTGCTTTTTACTTACCTTGCCTGTTCTGTGTTCTTTTACATTGAATTTTGTTCTGTTTGTTTTTAAACCGTGTTTCCCCCTTTGTTATCTTGATAATTATACTTAAATGTTTACTCTGGAAATTATGCATCCTTGACTTCTTGTAGTGAAATATAAATTACTTTCACCACATTCTAGCAGTACAAGGATATCAAATCCAATTTCTCTGCTTCCTGCTTTTATGCTCTTATAGTGCATTTTAATTCTAAACTGCATAGGACATTTATTGTTATATAATCAGCATTCATGTCAGTTTCTTCCACATGTTTACTCTGTCCACTGCTTTACATTCCTGCTTGCATTTCTGACCTACCATCTGGAATTAGGTACTTCATTCTGAAGAACACTGTTGTGTATTTCCTTCAGTATACTTTACTGGTGCTGGGTTGTCTGACTGAAAATGTCTTAATTCCATCATTTTTTTTTATTGAGCTTTTGTTTTCATACAATAAAATGTGTAGTTGAGTGAATTTTTACCTTACTTGTTTAAGTACCATCATGATACAGAACATTTCCATTACCCCTGAAAGCTCCCTTCCAGGTGAATCCACCTCACCTTCCCAACTTAACCACCATTCTGACTTCTGTCATCATAGAGTAGATACGTGTGTTCTCTGCATATAAATGGTGTCAAATTACATGTACTCATTTGTGCTGCCTTCTTTTGCTCAAAATACTCTTTTTGAGATTCATCCCTGTTTTTGCATATGGCAGCAGTTTGCTCCTTGTAATTGCTGAGTAGTATTCCACAGTATGAATAGACCACAATCAGTTCATCCAGTCTCCTATTGATGGACATTTAAATGGAGTCCAGTTTTGAGCTATTAAGAAGGAAACTGCTATGATGTTTGTACATAGATCTTTTTGTGGACATATGTTCATATTGCTGTTGAAAATGCACTCAACATAGGATTACTGGTTACTAAGCATATTTCCTACCTGTCATTGTATAACAGATTGCCATATAACAATTAGCAGCATAAAACAACACTGACCATGTGTTACCTAACAGTGTTTATGGGTCAGGAATTCAGGAGCAACTTAGCTGGGTGATTCTGACTCATGCCATATAGACTTATTCATAGGGCTGCTTGAGTCTCCTCACAACATGGGAGCCACCATCTTCATAACGAACAATCCGTGAGACCCCAAGATGGAAGCCACAATGTCTTTAGGAGCTCATCTTTTATTTCCATAATACCCTCTTGGTTACACAGGTCAGCCCTATTCACTGTGGGAGAGGACTCTGCCAGGACAGAAATAACAGGAATGAGGCACGCCAGGACCACTTGGATGCTGGCTACCACAGTAGGTTTACAGGATGTTTAATTTTATAAGAAACCACTGTTTTCCAGAGTGGTTGCCTACTCTTTCCATTCCCATCAGCAATATATGAAAAGTTCATTTACTCCACATCTTTGCCAACAGTTGTTTTTAATTTTAGCTATTTTGGCCAGTAATAATCATTTTTGAGGTCTGTTTTCATTGAATATATAATTCTTGGTTTTCAGTAACTGTCTTTCAGACGTTCAAAAATACGTGCTCCTTTTTCTTACAGCTTCATCTGTTTTTATTGAAGTCAGGTGTCATTCTGGTTGGCTCACTTGATATTTATATGTCATTGCTTTCAGGATTTCCTTTTTGTCGGGTTTCACCAGTCTTACTTTGATGTATCTAGATGAGATTTTCGTTAACATTTATCCTGCTTGGGTTCATGGTATTTCTTGAACCTGTAGTTTGATGTCTTTCAAGTTGGAAAATTCTCAGCCATTATCTCTTCGGTATTGCTTTCACTCCATTTTCCTTCCTCACATTCTCATACTACTATTGCTTGTAGTTTGGAATTTTTTTCTATGTCTCATACACTTTTTTGTATTTTCCGTCACTTTTTTCTCCATGCTTCAGTGTAGGTATTTTCTTCCAGCCATTCATCCAGTTCTTTATTCATTTTTTTTTCAACTAATTCTAAACTGATTTTAAGCATATACATTAGGTTCTTAATTTCAGTTACTGTTTTTCTAAAGTTCTAGAATATCCAACTGGTTTTGTTTTAATTTTTTCTCTGCTGAAATTGTTAGTTTTGGTTTTATTTTCTTAAACTTATTAGGCATAGTTATTTTAAAGTCCATTTAAAATGAAAAAACATAGAGGAAAGTGGATGATTATTAAAGTTGGGTAAATGTATTCTCCTTTTGTGTGAAGTGGAAAATCTCATAATGAAAGTTAAAAATAAAGATGTCTGATAATCCATTCTCTGAATCCACCTGTGTTTCTCTTCATTGTCTGGCTTTTATCTTGATTGTTGGTCACATTGATTTAATTCCTTGAATGCACAGGTATTTTTGTGGGGGTTTTTTTTTTAGTTGCATTCCAGATGTTGTTTATTAAAAGTTTTATAAATAATTTGAGGCTCTAGATCAGCGTCAGCAAACCCGTAATCCAGGAGCTTAAACAGTCACGCCAGTTCATACATATTGTTTATGGCTGCTTTCACACTACAGCAGCAAAGATGAAGAGACTATGGCATGCAAAATTTGAAAATATTTACTATGTGGCTTTTTTTTTAATTGAAGTATAAGTTGACATAATATTACATTAGTTTCAGGTGTACAACATAAATGATTTAACATATACATTACAAAATGCTCGCCCTGGTAAGTGTAATTACCATCAGTTACTGTACAAAGTTACTATAATATTATTGACTGTATTCCCCATTCTGTTATATGCGGCTTTTACAGAAGAGGTTTGCCAGTTCCTGCTTCATTTTCCTCCAGACATATAAATCCAATCCCCGCTACTGCTCTGATTCCTTCACTCATGGGACAAAATCCCAATTATCTTTTTTAGTTTAGGTCTGTGTCCACCCTACTGCCTCTGCATGAAACCTGGGAGTCTGGACCTGGGCAAAAGTTTGTAGTTCCCCAGGCTCTCTGCAGTTTCGCAGCATCTTATCTTTCCATTTATTACTCCAGTTACTTGAGTACACCTGCTGCTGAAGTAACCTGTTCATTTCTGTCCCATCTTGTAAGATGTAAGTCACATCGTTCCTCCTTCGGGAAGTTCTCCCTAAACAGAGCACCTTTGTCCTCTTTTTTGCCAGCTTGTCACCTTCTCCAGCACTCTGTTAATTCTCCATTCTGCCCCGTTTCACACATGTTCTCCTGGGCCTCCCGTCGCCCGAGTCCCTCAAGGCCTTGTTTTCTGTGGCTGACGTGGATTAGCCCCCTGGATGCATGTTCAAGGGGATGACAGGAAAATTATCTTTCTCCCCCTTTCCCAGGATACTCCTTCTTCCACTCTCAGCCCCATCGATTCCTGTTTATACTGGGGCCTGGCTTCCAAAATTGAGCCTTTTTTCTCCTCTATATCCAATGCCTTGCTCTACTCGGATTCCTTCCACTCATCCTAGACAGGCAACTCCAACTGAAAACTTAAAATATTGGCTCCGTGTCCATTTGTTAGCCTTTCAGGAAATCGTACCTGACTTGCCTCCTTCCAGCAGACCTCCCACCAGATCTCAAAGCCAGGAGATATACTCAATTTTTGATTCTTCACCTTTCACTTTCACTCCACCCACAAGTCTTATTCTAGTTCCTAAAACCAACTCATATCCATCCACTACTCTCAAAGTAGTCTTGTTTTGAGAATATCAAATGGATCATGTAACTTTTGCTTAAAAATCTTTAATGGCTTCCTGTTGCTCTGAGAATAATAACCAGAATGCTCACCATGAACTTTTAATTGCTCTTTTCCTGTAATACACATTGCAGCTACACAACCCTTTCCGAACACCTGATGTCCTCTCCCACCTCAGGGCCTTTGCAGTTCCTGTTCCCTCATTTTGAAATGTTCTCTTCCTTCCAGATGTGTTCATGGTTGTATCTTCTCATCTTTTAGGGTTTATTTAAAGAGGTTGTTCCCTACCATCCTATCTCAGATGACCAGCACTCTCACCATACAATGTTTTGTTATCTTCATAGTATTAAAATCTATAATTGCTTATCTATTTACTAATTTATTGCCTGTCTCCACCATTCCAATAGAAGTTCTATGAAAGGAGGAACATTATCTGAAATTATTACAGTTGTATTCCCAGTGCCTAATCCATAGTACATGCTCAGTAAAATATTTTTAAAAGTACTTTAGTTGGAAGATTTCTATAATTCTATACATTCCTTTTCTCCAGTTACCAATCTCTTAGGCACGTCAGATCCTATTAGCTTCTGCCCCATTCTTCCACTGAAACCACTGTTATAGAGCTTACCATCAGTTTCTTGGATGGTGAAATATAATCCACAAGTTGCTTTTTTTGGTATTTGTCCTTTTTAGAAGTATCTGGCATTCTTTTGATAACTCTTTTTTTTCTGCGGAGCCTCTAATTACCTGGGATACAATTCTGATTCTGCTCCTTCCTGCCTCTCAGGGCAGTCTTCCTTTCTCTGTTTCTTAGCCTCAGTGTCCACCCCTAAAATGTTGAAGCAGTGAGAATTTCTTCCACAGCCCTGTGTCTTCCCAGGTAATTTCATTCACACTCAGCTGTGAGGGCCTGCCTTTCTCCACGTGACTGCTTTGTCACTGCAGAGACACCTGGAACTCCACATATCTGCCACTGAATTATAATTTAAGTGTAATAACTCAGTCCTTAACTCTGTGTGCTTTCCAGTTCAGACATAAAGTCATAAGATTCTCATCCAGAAAAACCAAAACAAGCAGGTAAGTTTTTAAAAGCCCATTAGATATCTGAGCTCACAAAGAAACCTAAGTGAAATAAACTTCGGAAAATGACAAGCCACTCATAAGATCTATGGCTGCTCTGAGTACCTACAGAAACAGACAGGGAGACCACCACAGATGGGAACACTCAGGCTGACAACTGTGGAGCCTGGAGGCAGGGCAGGTGAGGCCAGAGACTTCTCCCAGGGAATCTCTGCCTTCCCTGGATGCAGAGTGACAGCAGCCAAGGCACAGAAGTCCAGAACTGGGAAGCCAAGATAATTCCTCAGAATCTTGATCAAGTGTACTGATCCTTCCCCTGATGTGTCCAGTCAGCTCCTGAGCTCATCTAATACCATTTCTGTTTGAAATCAGGTCAGTTGAAAGTATCCAAACTGAAACATAAGGGGAAGAAACGTGTTCATAACACACACGTGAGATAATGGGACTCTCTCGGTCTCACCATGAACTGTTTCTATTCATAACACCTCTTCTGCCAAATGTGTGTTTTTTTCCCCACACTAACAGCCATTTCTCCAACTCTGGATAACTATGAGGTATCCTTCAATGCTGGCACTGACTCACCAGTTAATCAGACTCCATAGGTTTAAGAGCTCCGCTCCACAAGACTGCTGGCACTTTACATGCCAGTCACAAGTATTGCATACCCAGGGTGCCCACGCTTCTGTTTGAAATGGCTGTGATAGCCTGCCACCACCCCCACTCCTGTGTTCAGGTTCAATAATTTGCTAGGATAGCTCACGAGCTCAGGAACACACTTTACGTACATTTACCATTTCATTATAAAGGATATAAATAAATACCCAGATGAAGAAGTATGTAGGGCAGGGAGGATCCCAAGCACAGGAGTCCGTGGAGCTCAATCCTGGAGGTCCAAAGACAATGATATGGCATCTTCAACATAATAAAGGAAAAAAACCCTGCCAAGGAGGAATTCTATATCCAGCAAAAATTTTCTTCAGAAATGAAGGTGAAATAAAGACATTTTCAGACAAAAGCTGAGAGAATTTGCTTATGCCGAACCCATACCCATAAGAAATACTAAAAGAAATTTGTAAAAGATCATTACTTTTTTTTCTTTTTCTTTAATATAATTTATTTTATTATCATTAATCTACAATTACATGTGCAATATTGTGGTTATTAAACTACCCCTTCATCAGGTCCCCCCCACCAACCCCATTACAGTCACTGTCCATCAGCGTAGTGAGATGCTATAGAATCACGACTTGTCTTCTCTGAGTTGTACTGCCCTCCCCGTGCCCCCCCAACATTACATCTGCTAATCGTAATGCCCCTTTTTCCCTCTTATCCCTCCCTTCCCGCCCATTTTCCCCAGTCCCTTTCCCTTTGGTAACTATTAGTCCGTTCTTGGGTTCTGTGAGTCTGCTGCTGTTTTGTTCCTTCAGTATTTTTTCTTTGTTCTTATACTCCACATATGAGTGAAATCATTTGATACTTGTCTTTTTCGGCTTGGCTTATTTCACTGAGCATAATACCCTCTAGCTCCATCCATGTTGTTGCAAATGGTAGGATTTGTTTTCTTCTTATGGCTGAATAATATTCCATTGTGTATATGTACCACATCTTCTTTATCCATTCATCTACTGATGGACACTTAGGTTGCTTCCATTTCTTGGCTATTGTAGATAGTGCTGCGATAAACATAGGGGTGCATCTGTCCTTTTCAAATTGGGCTGCTGCATTCTTAGGGTAAATTCCTAGGAGTGGAATTCCTGGGTCAAATGGTATTTCTATTTTGAGTTTTTTGAGGAACCTCCATACTGCTTTCCACAATGGTTGAACTAATTTGCAGTCCCACCAGCAGTGTAGGAGGGTTCCCTTTTCTCCACATCCTCTCCAACATTTGTTGTTGTTTGTGTTTTGGATGTTGGCCATCCTCACTGGTGTGAGGTGACATCTCATTGTGGTTTTAATCTGCATTTCTCTGATGATTAGCGATGTGGAGCATCTTTTCATGTGCCTGTTGGCCATCTGAATTTCTTCTTTGGAGAAGTGTCTATTCATGTCCTCTGCCCATTTCTTAATTGGATTATTTGCTTTCTGTTTGTTAAGGTGCATGAGTTCTTTATATATTTTGGATGTCAACCCTTTATCAGATATGTTTTTATGAATATATTCTCCCATACTGTAGGATGTCTTTTTGTTCTACTGATGGTGTCCTTTGCTGTACAGAAGCTTTTCAGCTTGATATAGTCCCACTTGTTCATTTTTGCTTTTGTTTCCCTTGCCCGGGGAGATATGTTCATGAAGAAGTTGCTCATGTTTATGTCCAAGAGATTTTTGCCTATGTTTTTTTCTAAGAGTTTTATGGTTTCATGACTTACATTCAGGTCTTTGATCCATTTTGAGTTTACTTTTGTGTATGGGGTTAGGCAGTAGTCCAGTTTCATTCTCTTACATGTAGCTGTCCAGTTTTGCCAACACCAGCTGCTGAAGAGGCTGTCATCTCCCCATTGTATATCCAAGGCACTTTTATCAAATATTAATTGACTGTATATGTTTGGGTTAATGTTTGGATTTTCTATTCTGTTCCACTGGTCTGTGGGTCTGTTTTTGTGCCAATACCAAATTGTCTTGATTACTGTGGCTTTGTAATAGAGCTTGAAGTCAGGGAGCGTAATTCCCCCTGTTTTATTCCTCCTTCTCAGGATTGCTTTGGCTATTCGGGGTCTTTTGTGGTTCCATATTAATTTTAGAATTGTTTGTTCCAGTTCATTGAAGAAAGCTATTGGTAGTTTGATAGGGATTGCATTGAATCTATAGATTGCTTTAGGTAGTATAGCCATTTTGACAATATTGATTCTTCCTAGCCAAGAGCATGGGATGCATTTCCATTTGTTAGTGTCCTCTTTAATTTCTCTTAGGAGTGTCTTGTAGTTTTCAGAGTACAGGTCTTCACTTCCTTCGTTAGGTTTATTCCTAGGTATTTTATTCTTTTTGATGCAATTGTGAATGGAATTGTTTTTCTGATTTCTTTCTGTTAGTTCATCGTTAGTGTATAGGAAAGCAACAGATTTCTGTGTGTTAATTTTGTATCCTGCAACTTTGCTGAATTCAGATATTAGCTCTAGTAGTTTTGGAATGGGGTCTTTAGGGTTTTTTATGTACAGTATCATGTCATCTGCAAATAGTGACAATTTGACTTCTTCTTTACCAATCTGGATGCCTTGTATGTCTTTGTTTTGTCTGATTGCTGTGGCTAGGACCTCCAGTACTATGTTGAATAACAGTGGAGAGAGTGGGCATCCCTGTCTTGTTCCCGATCTTAGATGAAAAGCTTTCAGCGTCTCGCCGTTAAGTATGATGTTAGCTGTGGGTTTGTCATATATAGCCTTTATGATGTTGAGGTACTTGCCCTCTATACCCATTTTGTTGAGAGTTTTAATCAGGAATGGATGCTGAATTTTGTCAAATGCTTTTTCAGCATCTATGGAGATGATCATGTGGTTTTTGTTCTTCTTTTTGTTGATGTGGTGGATGATGTTGATGGATTTTCGAATGTTGTACCATCCTTGCATCCCTGGGATGAATCCCACTTGATCATGGTGTATGATCCTCTTGATGTATTTTTGAATTCGTTTTGCTAATATTTTGTTGAGTATTTTTGCATCCATGTTCATCAGGGATATTGGTCTATAGTTTTCTTTTTTGGTGAGGTCTTTGCCTGGTTTTGGTATTAGTGTGATGCTGGCTTCATAGAATGTGTTTGGAAGTATTCCCTCCTCTTCTATTTTTTGGAAAACTTTAAGGAGAATGGGTGTTATTTCTTCTCTATATGTCTGGTAGAATTCAGAGGTGAATCCATCTGGTCCAGGGTTTTGTTATTGGGTAGTTTTTTGATTACCGCTTCTATTTCGTTGCTGGTGGTTGGTCTGTTTAGTTTTTCTGTTTCTTGTTTGGTCAGTCTTGGAAGGTTGTATTTTTCTAAAAAGTTGTCCATTTCTTCTAGGTTTTCCAGCTTGTTAGCATATAGATTCTCAAAATATTCTCTTATAATTCTTTGTATTTCTGTGGAATCCGTTGTGATTTTTCCTTTCTCATTTCTGATTCTGTTTATGTATGTAGATTCTCTTTTTCTCTTAATGAGTCTGGCTAGGGTTTTATCTATTTTGTTTATTTTTTCAAAGAAGCAGCTCTTGGTTTCATTGATTTTTTCTATTGTTTTGTTCTTCTCAATTTTATTTATTTCTTCTCCGATCTTTATTATGTCCCTCCTTCTGGTGACTTTGGGTCTCATTTGTTGTTCTTTTTCCAATTTCAGTAATTGTGTCTTTAGACTATTCATTTGGAAATGTTCTTCTTTCTTTAGATAAGCCTGGATGCAATATATTTCCTCTTAGAACTGTCTTTGCTCCATCCCACAGAAGCTGTGGCTTTGTGTTGTTCTTGTAATTTGTCTCCATATACTCTTTGATTTCTGTTTTGATTTGGTCATTGACCCATTGATTAATTAGGAGAATGTTATTAAGTCTCCATGTATTTGTGAACCTTTTTGTTTCTTTCTAAAGTTTAATTCTAGTTTAATACCTTTGTGATCCGAGAACTTGGTTGGTAGAATTTCAATATTTTCGATTTTACTGAGGTTCTTTTTGTGGCCTAGTATGTGGTCTATTCTGGAAAATGTTCCATGTGCACTTGAGAAGAATGTGTATCCCATTACTTTTGGGTGCAGAGCTCTGTAGATGTCTGTTAGGTCCATCTGTTCTAGTATGTTGTTCAGTGCCTCTGTGTCTTTACTAAATTTCTGTCTGGTTGATCTGTCCCTTGGAGTGAGTGGTGTGTTGAAGTCACCTAAAGTGAATGTATTGCTGTCTATTTTCTCCTTTAATTCTGTTAGTGTTTGTTTCACAAATGCCGGTGCCCCTGTGTTGGTGCATATATATTTTAAATGGTTATATCTTCTTGTTAGATTGACCCCTTTATCATTATGTAATGTCCTTCCTTATCTTTTGCTACTTTCTTCATTTTGAAGTCTATTTTGTCCAATACAAGTACTGCAACACCTGCTTTTTTCTCCTTGTCATTTGCATGCAATATCTTTTTCCATCCCTTCACTTTTAATCTGGGTATATCTTTGCAATTGAGGTGAGTTTCTTGTAAGCAGCATATAGATGGGTCTTGCTCTTTTATCCATTCTGTTTCTCTGTGTCTTTTGATTGGTGCATTCAGTCCTTTTACGTTTAGGGTGATTATCGAAAAATAAGTACTTATTGCCATTGCTGGCTTTAGATTCGTGGTTACCAAAGGTTCAACGGTTTCTTCTTTACTATCTAACAATCTAACTTAACTTTCTTGTTAAGTTATTGTAAACACCGTCTGATGTTTCTTTATTTCTCTCCTTTCTTATTCTTCCTCCTCCATTCTTTATATACTAGGTGTTTTATTCTTTGCCTTTAGTTGGTATTTGGATGGTCTGCTTTCTTTGCCATGATTTTATTTTCTCTGGTGACAGCTTTTTAGCCTTAGGAGTGCTTCCCTCTAGAGCGGTTCCTTTAAGATGTCCTGTAGTGGTGGTTTATCAGAGGCAAATTCTCTCAGCTTTTGCTTGTCTGGAAATTGTTTAATCCCGCCTTCATATTTAAATGATAATCGTGCTGGATACAGTATTCTTGGTTCGAGGCCCTTCTGTTTCATTGTGTTAAATATATCATGCCATTCTCTTCTAGCCTGTAAGGTTTCTGTTGAGAAGTCTGATGTTAGTCTGATGGGTTTTCCTTTGAAGATGATCTTTTTTCTTTCTCTAGCTGCCTTTAATACTCTGTCCTATCTTTGATCTTTGCCATTTTAATTATTATGTGTCTTGGTGTTGTCTTCCTGGGGTCCCTTGTGTTAGGAGATCTGTGTGCTTCCATGGACTGTGAGACTATTTCCTTCCCAGCATTGGGAATTTTTCAGCAATTATTTTTTCAAAGACACTTTCTATCCCTTTTTCTCTCTCTTCTTCCTCTGGTACTCCTATAATGCATATATTGTTCCTTTTGGATTGGTCACACAGGTTTCTTTATATTCTTTCATTCCTAGAGATCCTTTTATCTCTCTCTGCCTCAGCTGCTCTGTATTCCTGTTCTCTGATTTCTATTGCATTAACAGTGTCTTGCATATTGTCCAGTCTGCTGCTGAGCCTGTCGATGGCTTGTCTCATTTCTGCATTATCTTTCCTGACTTTCCTCACTTCCTCCCTCAGCTCTTGCACATTTTTCTGTAGATCCATCAGCATGTTTGTGACTTTTATTCTGATTTCTTTTTCAGGAAGATGCTGCATTTCCATCTCTTCCGATTCCTTCTCAGAGGGGCTCTAAATCTTCGTGATCTTTGTCTGTATCATATTCTTCTGTCTTGTCATGTTGACAGGAGTAGTCACTGGTAGGTGCCACGTATTTCAGCTGGGCTCTTTAAGGTTTAAAAAGAAAAGAAAAGAAAAAAAAAGCACCACCAAAAAAAACAAGCAAGCCAAAAAAAAGGAAGAGAAAGAAAAGAGAGAAAAAAGAAATAAAGAAAGAAAAGGAAGGTGAAAAAAGAAAAAAAAAGGGCAAGAAATAGAACAGGCAAGCAAAAAAAAGCAAGAAATAACACGAGCAAAAAAAAAAGCCCACCTGGAGTGGATTCTCTAAGCGTGCTGTAGGTGTCGCTGTTGCCCCACTAATTCTCAGCCGCATGTGTGCCGCTTTTTTTTTTTGTAGGTCTGGGCAGGGCAGGAATGAATGGGACGCTATTGTTTTCTGTATAAAGTTCCAGCGTGGTTGCTCCCTTCTTTCTGTCGCTAGCAAAGGGGACCGAAGTTCCCCAGGATTTCCAGCCTGCAGGGCTGAGCCCACCGGGGCAATGGTTTTCCCTCACTGGTCCCCCCGCCTCTCCAAGACCGCTACAAATGGTGTGCACTTTTCTCTTGTCCCATGGTGCTGGCTGCACTAGCGAAGGGCCCAACGTTCCCCAGGACTTCCAGCCTGCAGGGCTGAGCCTGCCAGGGCGATGTTGTTCCCTCACTGGGCACCCCGCCTCTCCGAGACCGCTGCAAATGGCGCGCGCTTTTCTCTTGTCCCTGGGCACTGGCTGCACTAGCGAAGGGGACCGAAGTTCCCCAGGACTTTCAGCCTGCAGGGCTGAGCCCGCTGGGACGATGGTGTTCCCTCGCTGGGCCCCCGCCTCTCCGAGACTGCTACAAATGGTGCACGCTTTTCTCTTGTCCCTGGCACTGGCTGCATGGTCCCGGCGCCCTCCCGGCTCAAAACCTGCACCTTCTGCCTCTCCAATGTCTGATGCACTATGCAATGTGTGTCAGCGCTTCCGTTGCTCCAGCGCAGACCACCGGGGCTGGTTATTTCGTGGACCTGCTCTTCCACTCCCTCCCTGCTCCGATTTCTCTCCTCCTGCCGGCGCGCTGGGCTGGGTGAGTGTTCGGGTGCCGCCGGGTCGCGGCTCTGTATCATACCCGCCTCGTGGTGTGCTGAGTCCTCCCAGGTGTGGCTGCATGCTGTGCACTTTCCTGTGTGCTCCAATTTCTCTTTTAGGAATAGTTGTATTTGCTGTGTTTTCATGGATTTATATAGTTTTGGGAGGAGATTTCTGCCGCCCTGCTCACACTGCCATCTTCCCGGAAGTCTGTAGTGACTTTTTTAGATTTAAGAATTAACGCTCCGAAAGAACAATACTATACTAATACAACACCTGAAAACAGGACGGAATAAGTCTCTTAAGTATTCATTGAGCACCTATTGTGCAGTTACCAGCTCTATGCTATATTGAATATGTGGGGAGTGGGAGGAAAAGGTGTTTGTAGCCGTACATAGATTTTGCAAGTCTTTTTACTTTATGTGAAAGTATTTGGAAAATAATATTTAGAAGTCAGTATGTAAGTAGTTATTGTGGGTGAGAAGGTCCATGGGTCTTTTCCTTATAGGAGAATAAAAGGCATAACCAAAATTCAAATAACTGAATTAATCAGAGAATTCTCTGCAGTTAAGCAGAGAATCAGATTGATGATAAGAAGGCAGGTAACAAGTTGAGATGAGGGATATTTTAGAAAAAAAATAGTTCCAGATGCCCTTTGGGGTTCTGTTTTCAACTCAATTACTAAAAGATTATTTGGATATTGTAAAGGGGAAATTGGAGTAGAACAAACATTCCAACTATGAATCATAGTTAAAAAGAAGAGAAAAATACATGGGAAGTATGAAGATTATGAGCGAAAGTAGCCTCACTAAAAATACTCATAATAACACTGGATAAAATAATATCAGTGTCCCTTTCTTAATATTCACAGAATGTCAAGGAAAAACTATAAACTTTGAAAAATAGGGAATTCAGACGGTGCACAACCTACCTTTAGTTATTTGTGTATGTATTAAAGATGAGCTTATTTTTTCAGTGTGAAAGAAAAACTATTGTTTGGTCAATAAAAACTATTTTATTTGTTTGTTTTGTCCATTATAATATGGACAATTTTAGGTGTACTGTATGAATCTGATTTGCAAAATGAATTATTTTTAAAAGATGATAAAAATATCTCAAAGAATGTCTTTGGGCCTTACTTTAAGATTTAGGAAACTTCTCCAACAACTTCTTTCATTTACTAAATGGAAAAAATTTTTTGCAAAAAAAATTCTGCAAAAATTTTATATCCAGATCAAAATGTTTTATTTTTATAACATACAAGATATTTTAGGATTGCTATCAAAGTGAACACTAAATTCTGCAGAAGTCAGTTTTAGCTACCTGGTATAAACAGATAAGACTGAGCTAACATTGATTTGATTATAACTCAATAAAGTTACTGAATCAACATTCATCTTTGTTATGAAATTCAAGATAAAGAGTTTATCTAAATTTTTCGTATGATTCTGAGAAGAATGGTTACCATTAATTCTGGTAAACGTGGTAGTTCGCATTGGAAGCAAAATTAAGACCTGATTTTTTTTTTCATTGTTTTGGATTTCTTTGATGTTAGTCCAGGTTCTATGCATCTTAGTTGTACTTATTCTTACAATGAAGATTATTTAAAAGTATACGTTTTAATAGGTAAATTGTATATATGACTCTCAAATATATATAGTGGCCATATGCATTTTTCAAGGTAGTTTTCCAATATATCTCAAATGATCACCTCTCAGTGTCTAAATAAATACACAAATGTGTTTTAGTTTAATCATGTCTGGTATTATCCGTGGTTTATTTAATCTCATGCCTTTACTTCTCAGTTATATATACTAAATATTCTTGAAAATTTGGTTTCTAAGAGTTGGGCTCAAAAGAATACTCAACTGTTAATGGAGTTTTAGAAGACAATTTCATTATATATGTATTTCAAGTATAATGCTTAGATAGCTGGAGAAATTTTTCTCCATTTCCTTATAACTTAAATATTTATAATGATTTTTTGAAAGTATTGTAATTAGAAGAAACACTAAAGATTAGGATGGTTAAGGATTTGAGGCATCATTTGCATCTTTTAAAGTAATTCATCATGCTGAGATATTCTGTCTCTATTAACAATAATTGTTTTTTGATGCAATGTAAGTTTTTTCAACAGTCTGAGAACTTATTTGAAGACATTTCCAAAATTATTTTTCTTGGATAAATCCTCTTAAATCTTATGATTCTTCAGACAGTATTATGCCCAACTTCTAAGAATCAAAGTCTTATTTTTGATAAATTTATAATTAAGTTTTTGTAAGTTTATAACTTTAAAAGCAGAAGTTTTCTCATGTGATTTTCTGAAGTTCTGAAATTATAAATTGAGGAGAGGACAATTTGAGATTTACCTCTCTCACTTTTTGGTATGATAATCATTCTGTGGCAGAAAATTGGGGTATCTTCTTTTTTAATGGAGGTTGAATTCAGTTCAGTAAGTACTATTTTGCTTTGTTACTTTAGCCTTCATAAATCCACAGTCATGGACAGAATGACGGCATTTTCAATCACTGAACAAGTAAATGAAAATTATAAGAATATTTTTAGTAATTGTAATGAAACTAATTTGTCATAAAAAATGAAAATTTTGTGGACTTAGTTCTGAAGTAAATATATTTCAAGCTTAAGAGACTTGATGACTCCATCAGTAATGTAAAATTTGACTTATTAAAATTAAGAGAGCATTGCTGTGTAAGAAAAAAATGTGTATGTGTTCTGATGTTCTTGAGTGTTACTATGCCTCTAAAAAAATCCATTTCCATTTTTACATTGAATTGATTCTGTTCTGTGTGTATTATGTAATTATAATCATATTTAAGCTTACATATGACAAACATGGTTTATTTCTTTTAGTTAACAGTTAAACTAGTTTTAATTGTGATAGGTATTTTTGCCATGAATAGAATCAACTTTTCACTTTTTAACCAGTCTCCATCCTCTGAAAGCCCTCATTTAAAAATGATACTTCAAAATAGTCATGATGGTATGGCAGTAGATAAGAACATCTAAAGACTAAGTTTGGTACTAAATTCTTTTAATTGAGATGGCACACATTCATTGAAATTTCTTTGGTTATTGTCCTTTATGAAATGTAGAGGATTCTTTATAATAGCATTTTCCATAAAAAGTGCACTGACACTGTCATTAAATATCACCACATAATAAGCTTTCAATAGTCTCATCTGGCGTTTTCATCAGTTCTTTTTATGGCAGAAATATTGTAATTACATTTGAGAACTTGGATTTCTAACAGTTAATTATTTGGCCCTAGTTGGTGGTGGCAGATGAATAAAATGTCACTGTGTTGAAGGGAAAGATTCTTTATTACAAAAGTAATATATCTTTCTTGTAAAATTAGAAAATGTAAATATAGCAAAAAATCACTATAACTATCAACTAGAGAAAAAAATTTCAGGGTTTGGAAAAAGTTCTTGAAGGCCTTGTCCTTCAAATTCATGCAGATATAATTTTTCTTATAAATTCATATATATAACAAGTGTATTCTTTGCAAAAATGGAAAGAAGAATACTATATTGCAACCTGATTTTTTTTCCTTCACTTAGTATCAATAAATTTTTCCATATTAGTAAAGCTACATAGACATTATTCCTAATGGCTGAATGGTATGATGTAATAATAATTTATTTAACCATTTTCTCGTGTTTGGAAATCTGATTCCTTTAATTGTTTTCACTCTTTACATGAACTCAAGATTATTTCCATAGCTCCAGAAGTCTTTTACCAGTTTTCTTGTAGATGACCAGTGTATGAGAATGCCTGTGTCCTCACACCTCACTAATAACATCCAAATTCCCCTAATTATTTTTAATTTGAACATTTTCCTTTTGTTTACGTATACATAACACAATTACATATATATCCCTTTCTCATACCCAGTTCATAGTCAGGTATGTTGGTGAGATCCCAAGAAGTTCCATTTTTTACAGGTCTTATATCTGTGAGCAGTCAGTCTTTTCTTTATTAGGCAGTTTTGAGATCCATTATCCATGCTGATGTTTTACCATCCAGAAGTACATGATAGCAGAAGTAGCCTTTAAACCGAGGTATTCCAGAATGACCTTAGCAAGGGTATGCCTATTTCTTTCCTCTCTCCTCTCCCTTCTTTCCCTCTGTGTTGCCCCCCACACTCTACTTTCTGCCCTCTTCCTTTGCCCCCATCTCCTCCTGTCTGCACACACATCTTCTCATATCAGGTCATTTTCTAATCTACCCTTTGAACTATAGTTTGTGTTACAATTACCACAATTTCTTTGTTCTCTTAACACTTCAGATTCTAATTCCTCATTATAAATTTAATCATAATGATTATTGAATTTAATAATTTCATAGTGGCTTTTGCTCACCACTAGTTAAAACTTTAAAAGTATTGACCAAGGACTTTTAAATAATGTTAGCCTGTTTAATCTTTCAAAGTAGAATAGACCAAAAATCACATGGTTTCAATATATATTTCTTTGCCTATATTTACTGACATTCTGTGCTTTAGTGTTTGTGTCCTTAATCCATCTTTCTTTTCAACACTCTACATGTAGGGTTGTTTGTACATTTAAAACCTTCCAATTGATTTGAACTACTACTCATTAAGTTTTTCGTTTATCCATTCATCCGCCACTCTTCAGAAATTACTTGTTTTTTCAATTTCACACACACAAAAAATCCTTCCAATTATACTTAACAGTTTTGGGAATACATTGCAATTCCAGAAATGTAGACTATGAGTTGTATAATATTTAAAAAAGGCTTAGTAAAGATATTTGTCACTCACTAGAATTCTTTAACTTAGCAGTGCATTTGTTAGAGCTCTTTGTCATTACACCCTTTTTCTAATATGTATTTTCTGCTTAGGAATATGGTATAACTAAAGCTGAAAAACTGGAGATTGCCAAAGGCTACTGTACTCCTCTAGTTAGAAAGATTCACTCAGACCTTCAGAGGACACAAGATGATGACACTGTAAATAAACTCCATCCTGTGTAAGAGACTACTGGTATTTAAATCTACAGGCATCTATTTTTTCATACTTCAAATCTAAATTACATTTTAACGTTCTTATGAAGAAATCAGTAGTGTGTTAACTTGATGCACTGTGAGACTAAGGATTACCTTGATATTCCTAATAGTTAACTTCCAAGCAAATATGGCTCCAATTTGGGAAAAAACTTGAGGCGAACAGGGAAAGGGGAATAGTGTCATTATTTACATGGGATCATCAATGTGCCCCATTCAGGAGCATAAACATCTGTGAGCTTCTTCAGGGCTGTGCTAATAGAGGAGCTAAAATGACCTGTTTTCAGTGAACTTGACTATTAACTGTTCTTTGACTAATCTCAGACATCCCAATTAGTTATCTTTATGTTAGAGGAATATCTACTAAGATAACTCCTCAGCTGTGGTTGGAAGAGTAATAAGTTTACCTAATTATTGTCTTTTACTTATAATAAGATTGAATTGCAATTTAAAATAATTTCAGTACTTATTAAGTTTTTACTATATGGTTATGTTTTAACACTGCCTACTTCTCACTTAGGTATTCCAGAGGTGTTCTGTCTCCTGAATGTCACGTCTGTACTAGATTATATTTCACTAGTGAAAGTCATGTGCATTCTCTATTATTCATTCTTCGCTATGGTGCCTTATGCAATGTAAGTAGAATAAGTTATTCCAATCTACTTAACAAATGTTTCCTTCAATTTGTAATCAAACCACAACCAGTTTTTACTGTGCAATTTTAATAATTCATCATTTACTGTCATTTGTCAAGGGTCTACTGTGTATATCAAGCACTGTGCTAGATGTTGGATATAAAAACATGTTATCTTTCCTTCAGAGAAGATCCATTTAAGCAAATAATGATAGAAAATATTTTATGTGATGTTATAGGCTGGTGGTAGTGAGGTAAAGAGAAGCCAATGAATTTGACTTATTTAGGGGTTAGAAAGGACTTGGTGGTTGGGTGGGCATTGTGCCTCTTTAATACTGTTAATAGTGAATCAGACCAAAGTTTCTTTACTTTACTACAGTTGTTTTATTTTTTATTTTAATTTCTATTATTTTATTATTTATTTATTTTTATTACTCCCAGCTTAAATCTTAATTACATTTTATTATGACTGATCACTTAGGCAGTTTCATTTTGGGTCTCTCATGAGGTGGCAGTCAGACAGTGCTGGGGCTTGAATCATCTCAGCTTCCTTCTCATGTCCGATGCTTCATGCTGGCTGTCAGCTAGGACCTCAGCTGGAGTTGTTGACCAAGATACCTACATCTGGCTTCTTGTGACTTGCTTCTTCATAACATGACAGTTGAGCTCCAAGAGTGAGCTTCCTAAGGGAACATGGTGCAAGAACAAGGCATTTTTATGAATGACCTAACTTATGAAGTCACATAGCATTGCTTCTGCTGAGCTTTATTAGTTGAGGCAGTAACAGAAGTCCACCCAGGTTCAAGGGGAAAAGAAATAGACCCACATTGTTAGATGAGCAGAGTGTCACTGTCACATTATAAGGTAAGTACTTAGGATTGGATATATGGTGGTGGCCATCTTTGAAAAAAACAATCTATCACAGTATATTTATTGGTCAACAATGCGCATGCAGAATTCACTTCCCTCTCCACGAATATTCCCCAAGTCTTATACAATTACAGCATAAACTTGACATCCAAGATCTTACCATCTAAATCAGGTCCAGGTGTGGATGGGGCACCTTGGGCACAGCTCTTTGAGTGCTTAAGGCCACTCAGTCTCAATTCAGAGAGTGTCAACTAAAGAGAACAATGATCTGTCCTTCAAACACCCAACATACCATGATAGGATAGGATAACTGCTGTACGTAACCTTTTCAAAAGGGGGAAACAGAAGTTCGACCACAGTTACTAGTCATTAGTAATTTTGAAATCTGCCTAGGTATCTGTTGCCCATTCCTCAATCAGGGCTCTGTTGCACCTCCAGGGAGTCGTTTGCAGTGGTTCGTGGCTTCAGACTTTGGGTTCTTGATCTCTTCATTAGGGTCACCCTTTTCCATAAGAAGTAGCTCATGTTTGCAGCTGAGTTGTTTTCTTCAACCTACTTCCTGCCCAAAGCAGTTTAGAGATCCAAAGGTCTATTTATTTTTAGTTTAATATAGTGTTGTGTGAAAAGGAATAATTTATATAATCTAATTCATTAAACAAATCATACCTACAGATCCCTTAAGGAAAAACCTTTTTCTCCACTGGCCTCCCTGTGTGCCTGTGGAGGGACAGGACTCAACAGTCTTTACTGCTTAATGCTGTGCATCAGAGAGACATACCCTAAGATCCTGAGGAAGTCTTTTATGTCTTTGAAAAGTCCATGAAGCACCTCCCTAAATCTTTCCAAGGTCCTGGCAAGTGATTTTGTAATCACATCCAGGACAGATTCCTATGCTTCCTTTCTTCCTAGAAGCCACCTTTTAATTACAGTACTGGTTGCTCTCTGGAGAGGCTGGGAATAAGAAACAGTTTATTTTTGAACCCACCAAGTCTTGGCTCTTTATATTAGCAATTTCCCTGTAGCTTATCTCTGTCCTCTTGTAGTTTAGCACAGGCTATAAGAATTTTTTCCTGACAATCTGTGTAGTTAGCTTATTGGGTTCATTAGATACAGCTCCTATTTTTGCTATCTCTAGGCTACAGTGTTTCTACACTTCATGCCACTACAGAGCAAGGGTTCTTTTTCCTATGGCTTCCAATAACATTTCCCTTCCTTTCCTGTAATCCCTCCCGGACAACCTCAGTGCCCTTTGGGATTTCACTAACGCTCTCCTGAGGCCCTTCCAGTGCTTATGGAGAGTGAGAACGAAAAAGAAGTTGGGAAAGATTCTGTTTCTAATGGGAGCAATTGTTAGATAACCCTACCATTCATTGGGATAAGAAACACATTGGGGAAGATCAGGTAATAGAAGGGAAGTATTGAGTAGTTTTAGACAGCTTGAGTTTGAGGAACTAGTAGGCCAGTCACATGAAGATGAGCAGTTGTATGTTTGTGAAGATAGAGGTTTGGGCTAAAGGAGTGGAATGGGGAAGCCAACAAATGAATGACAGCTGAAGCAGTGCTGTTGATAAAAATCCCAGAGAGTTTGTGTTTGAAAAGATAAAGAAAATGACACTTTAGGGACTGGTAATAGAAGTGATAATGTACAAATAAGATGTAGACTGCTCTGATTGCTTGGCATTAGTGCATTTAGAGGTGTGAGTAGCCATTTGTTAAAATGAAGCTAAGAATAATTACCCAAATTACATGGTGTTAATTTCTTTTTTTTACTTTATTTATACATATCAGTTTTTTGTTTATTTTTATTTTTTTTAATTAAGATATTACTGATATACACTCTTGTGAAGGTTTCACATGAAAAATCAATGTGGTCACTACATTTACCCATATTATCAAGTCCCCACCCATACCCCAGTGCAGTCACTGTCCATCAGTGTAGTAAGATGCCACAGATTCTCTGTTTGCCTTCTCCGTGCTACACTGTTTTCCCCGTGATCCCCCACACCATGTGTACTAAACATAATACCCCAAAATCGCCTTCTCCCACCCTCCCCACCCACCCTCCCACACCCCTCCCTTTGGTAACCACTAGTTCCTTCTTGGAGTCTCTGAGTCTGCTGCTCTTTTGTTCCTTCAGTTTTGCTTCATTGTTATACTCCACAAATGAGGGAAATCATTTGGCAATTGTCTTTCTCCGCCTGACTTATTTCACTGAGCATAATATCCTCCAGCTCCATCCATATTGTTTCCTTCTTATGGCTGAATAGTATTCAATTGTGTATATGTACCACATCTTCTTTATCCATTCATCTACTGATGGACACTTAGGTTGCTTCCATATCTTGACTATTGTAAAAAGTGCTGCAGTAAACATAGGGGTGCATGTGTCTTTTTGAATCTGAGAAGTTGTATTCTTTGGGAAAATTCCAAGGAGTGGGATTTCCGGGTCAAATGGTATTTCTATTTTGAGTTTTTTGAGAAACCTCCATATTGCTTTCCACAATGGTTGAACTAGCTTACATTCCCACCAGCAGTGTAGGACGGTTCCCCTTTCTCCACATCCTCACCAGCATTTGTTGTTCTTAGTCTTTTGGATGCTGGTCATCCTTACTGGTGTGAGGTGATATCTCATTGTAATTTTAATTTGCATTTCTCTGATGATTAGCGATGTGGAGCATCTTTTCATGTGCCTGTTGGCCATCTGAATTTCTTCTTTGGAGAACTGTCTCTTCATATCCTCTGCCCATTTTTTAATTGGGTTATTTGCTTTATGGGTGTGAGGCATGTAAGTTCTTTATATATTTTGGATGTTAACCCCTTGTCAGATATGTTATTTACAAATATATTCTCCCATACTGTAGGATGCCTTTTTGTTCTGTTGATGGTGTCCTTTGCCATACAGAAACTTTCTAGTTTGATGTAGTCCCATGAGTTCATTTTTGCTTTTGTTTCCCTTGCTCGAGGAGATGCGTTCAGGAAGAAGTTGCTCATGCTTATATTCAGGATATTTTTGCCTATGTTGTCTTCTAAGAGTTTTATGGTTTCATGACTTATACTCAGGTCCTTGATCCATTTTCAGTTTACTTTTGTGTATGGGGTTAAACAATAATCCAGTTTCATTCTCTTGCATGTAGCTGTCCAGTTTTGCCAACACCAGCTGTTTAAGAGGCTGTTATTTCCCCATTGTATGTCCACTGGGGCCTGTTATGACAGCTGCAGGATTAATACATAGGACAAGACAAAAAACACACACACAGACATACACAAAGAGATCTCTTGCTAACAGCTGCCTGTCTAGCAGTCTACATGTTTATTTTTATATCTCATCCTTCAAGGCTAAATTATTCTTTCCCAGGGAGAGAAAAAGAACACAGAGCAATCCCTATGTTGATACAGTTCCTTGAACTCTGGTTCAACACTGCCCCCTGAAGTCTGGGGTGTGCAGCCAACATCCTTAGACTTGCGTTGCTTGAGATAACAAGTCTGCAGCCTGAGTTGTTTGCAGACTCAGGCTGACACAAAACAAAAGTTCTAAATTAACAACTGCACATTTCTCTGTGATAACTCCAGCATATGTCCATGGCTCCTTTATCATATATTAATTGACTATATATGGTTGGGTTTATATCAGGTCTCTTTAGTCTGTTCCATTGGTATATGGGTCTGTTCTTGTGCCAGTACCAAATTGTCTTGAGTACTATGGCTTTGTAGTAGAGCTTGATGTTGGGAAGCATAATCCCCCCAGCTTTATTCTTTCTTCTCAGGATTGCTTTGGCTATTCGGGGTCTTTTGAGGTTCCATATGAATTTTAGAACTATTTTCTCTAGTTTGTTGAAGAATCCTTTTGGTATTTTGATAGGAATTGCATTGAATCTGTAGATTGCTTTAGCCAGGATGGCCATTTTGACAGTATTAATTCTTCCTATCCATGAGCACGGGATATGTTTCCATTTATTGGTATCTCCTTTAATTTCTCTCATGAGTGTCTTGTAGTTTTCAGAGTATAGGTCTTTCACTTCCTTCGTTAGGTTTATTCCGAGGTATTTTATTCTTTTTGATGCAACTGTGAATGGAATTGATTTCCTGATTTCTCTCTCTACTAGTTCATTGTTAGTGTATAGAAATGCCACAGATTTCTGCATATTAATTTTGTACCCTGCAACTTTGCTGAATTCAGATATTAGATCTAGTAGTTTTGGAGTGGATTCTTTAGGGTTTTTTATGTACAGTATCATGTCATCTGCAAACAGGGACAATTTAACTTCTTGCTAATCTGGATGCCTTTTATTTCTTTGTATTACCTGATTGCCATGGCTAGGACCTCCAGTACTATGCTGAATAGAAGTGGGGAGAGTGGGCATCCTTGTCTTGTTCACAATCTTAAAGGAAAAGCTTTCAGCTTCTCGCTGTTAAGTATAATGTTGGCTGTGGGTTTGTCATATATGGCCTTTATTATGTTGAGGTACTTGCCCTCTATACCCATTTTGTTGAGTTTTTATCATGAATGGATGTTGAATTTTGTCAAATGCTTTTTCAGCATCTATTGAGATGATCGTGTGGTTTTTGTTCTTCTTTTTGTTGATGTGGTAGATGATGTTGATGGATTTTTGAATGTTGTACTATCCTTGCATCCCTGGAATAAATCCTACTTGATCATGACAGATGATCCTTTTGATGTATTTTTAAATTCAGTTTGCTAATATTTTGTTGAGTATTTTTGCATCTATGTTCATCAGGGATATTGGTCTGTAGTTTTCTTTTTTTCTGGTGTCTTTGCCTGGTTTTGGTATTAGAGTAATGCTGGCTTCATAGAATGTGTTTGGAAGTATTCCCTCTTCTTCTACTCCTTGGAAAACTTTAAGGATGATGGGTATTAGGTCTTCACTAAATGTTTGATAAAATTCAGTGGTGAAGCCATCTGGTCCAGGGATTTTGTTCTTAGGTAGGTTTTTGATTACCAGTTCAATTTCGTTGTTGATAATCGGTCTGTTGAGATTTTCTGTTTCTTTCTGGGTCAGCCGTGGAAGGTTGTATTTTTCTAGAAAGTTGTCCATTTCTTCTGTTATCCAGTTTGTTAGAATATAATTTTTCATAGTATTCTCTAATAGTTCTTTGTATTTCTGTGGTGTCCATAGTGATTTTCCCTTTCTCATTTCTGATTCTGTTTATTTGAGTATACTCTCTTTTTTTCTTGATAAGTCTGGCTAGGGGTTTATCTAGTTTGTTTATTTTCCCAAAGAACCAGCTCTTGCTTTTATTAATCCTTTCTATTGTTTTATTCTTCTCGATTTTATTTATTTCTGCTCTTAATCTTTATTATGTCCCTCCTTCCACTGACTTTGGGTCTCGTTTGTTCTTCTTTTTCTAGTTTGGTTAATTGTGAGTTCAGACTGTTCATACGGGATTCTTCTTCTTTCCCGAGGTAGGCCTGTATTGCAATATACTTTCCGCTTAGCACAGCCTTCACTGCATCCCACAGATTTTGCGGTGTTGAATTATTGTTGTCATTTGTCTCCATATATTGCTTGATCTCTGTTTTTATTTAGTCATTGATCCATTGGTTATTTAGGAGCATTTTGTGAAGCCTCCATGTGTTTGTGGGATTTTTCATTTACTTTGCGTAATTCATTTCTAGTTTCATACCTTTGTGCTCTATGAAAACTGGTTGGTACAATTTCAATCTTTTTGAATTTACTGAGGTTCTTTTTGTGGCCTAGTATATGATCTATTCTTGAAAATGTTCCTTGTGCACTTGAGAAGAATGTGTATTCTGCTGCTTTTGGGTGTAGATTTCTGTAGATGTCTGTTAGGTCCATCTGTTCTAATGTGTTGTTCATTGCCTCTGTCTCCTTACTTATTTTCTGTCTGGTTGATCTGTCCTTTGGAGTGAGTGGAGTGTTGAAATATTGTAGAATGAATGCATTGCATTCTATTTCCCCTTTTAATTTTGTTAGTATTTGTTTCACATATGTAGGTCCTCCTGTGTTGGGCGCATAGATATTTATAATGGTTATATCTTCTTGTTGGATTGACCCTTTTATCATTATGTAATGTCCTTCTTTGTCTCTGGTGACTTTCTTTGTTTTGAAGTCTATTTTGTCTGATATAAGTACTGCAACTCCTGCTTTTTTCTCCCTATTAGTTGCACAAAATGTCTTTTTCCATCCCTTCACTTTTAGTTTGTGTATGTCTTTGGTTTTAAAGTGAGTCTCTTGAAGGCAGCAGGTAGACGGGTTGTGTTTTTTTATCCATTCAGTGACTCTATGTCTTTCATTGGTGCATTCAGTCCATTTATATTTAGGGTGATTATGGATAGGTATGTACTTATTGCCATTGCAGGCTTTAGATTTGTGGTTACCAAAGGTTCAAGGTTAACTTCCTTACT
Organism: Smutsia gigantea; assembly: GCA_032199065.1. Taxonomy (NCBI): domain Eukaryota; kingdom Metazoa; phylum Chordata; class Mammalia; order Pholidota; family Manidae; genus Smutsia; species Smutsia gigantea. Next base: position 4,367 of record JAVSCE010014699.1, on the reverse strand, counting down.
ATTTAAGAGTCTACCTTAACTCACTTAACATGCTATTACGAACACAATCTAAAGGTTCTTTTTTTTTCTTCTCCTTTTTCTTCCTCCTCCATTCTTTATATATTAGGTATCATATTGGGTACTGTTTATCTATCCCTTGATTGACTTTGGGTTAAATTAATTTAATTTTGCATTTGCTTAGTAATTAGCTGTTCTACTTTCTTTACTGTGGTTTTATTACCTCTGGTGACAGCTATTAAACCATAGGAACACTTCCAAATATAGCAGTCTCTCCAAAAAACACTGTGTAGATGGTTTGTGGGAAGTAAATTCAGCTTTTGCTTATCTGAGAATTGTTTAATCCCTCCTTCAAATTGAAATGATAATCTTGCTGGATAAAGTAATCTTGGTTAAAAGCCCTTCTACTTCATTGCATTAAATACATCATGCCACTCCCTTCTTGTCTGTAAGGTTTCTGCTGAGAAGTCTGATGATAGCCTGATGGGCTTTCCTTCATATGTGATCTTATTTCTCTCTCTGGCTGCTTTTATTAGTCTGCCCTAATCCTTGATCTTTGCCATTTTAATTACTGTATGTCTTGGTGTTGTCTTCCTTGGGTCCCTTGTGTTGGGAGATCTTTGCACCTCCATAGCCTGAGAGACTATCTCCTTCCCCAGATTGGAGAAGTTTTTAGCAATTACCTCCTCAAAGACACCTTCCCTTTTCTCTCTTTTCTTCTCGTACCCTTATAATGCAAATATTGTTCTGTTTAGATTGGTCACACAGTTCTCTCAATATTCTTTCATTCTAAGAGATTCTTTTTTCTCTCTGTGCCTCAGCTTCTTTGTATTCCTCTTCTCTAGTTTCCATTTCATTTATTGTCTCCTCCACCGTATCCAATCTGCTTTTAATACCCTCCATTGTCCTCTTCAACTATTGGATCTCCCACTGGAGTTCATTCCTGAGTTCTTGAGTATCTTTCCATACCTGCATGAGCATGTTAATGATTTTTATTTTGACCACCTTTTCAGGAAGAGTCATGAGGCGATATCATTTAAATCTTGCTCAGGAGTTGTATTAATAATTTTCTCTGTACCAGGTTCCTTTGTTTCATATTTGCGCATGGTGCCCTCTAGTGCCCAGAAGCTCTATTCTCTGGAGCTGCTCAGCCCCTGAAGCAATGTCAGGGGTCGTAGGGGAGTGGTATTGGTGCATGGAGGGAGGAAAGAGCTGTTTCCTGCTTCCCAGCAGCTATGCCTGTCTCCACTGCCTGAACCAGTGGGCTGGGCACACAGGTATAAACCTCTGTGCTTTGTGTTTGTAGTTGCACTAGACAGATCTCCCCTGTGGCTGCCTAACACCAGGGTAGGATTTGCCAGTTTGCGGGTCAGGTGGGGCTGGCCGGGAGAAAGGAGCAGTAGGCTCCCTATCATGGAGGGGGTTCTTGAAGCTGTGTACGCAGCCAGGGAGCTGGAGCACCTGAAGATCATGAAAGCTCCCAACCTCCTGGGCAGAGTGCACCTGGACAGTTTTGTCTACCTGTCCTTCCTCCTGAGCAGTAAGCTCTGTGCAATCCTTGCCCCTTTAGCAGCCCTCTTGGTAAGGGTTTCTTTGTTAGGAAGTCTCTCAAACTACCTGCCTTTTTTGTGTCCTAGAGCATCCAGATATGGATCCCTGCTTTCCACAAGCAGCTGGAATCTCAGTCTCTCCAGGAATTCTGCCTGTCTTAGCTTCTTTCCAACCCCCAAATTATGAGAGTATTATGCAAGCACCATGAAATGTTAGGTGTGTGCTCCCAGAGCAGGTCTCCGGAGTTAGGTATTCAGCGTCCCAGGTCTCCATTCCCTCCCTGCTCCGTTTCTCTTCCTCCCAGCGGTGAGCTGGGGTAGGGGAAGAGCTTGGGTCCTGCCAGGCCACAGCTTTAGTATGTTACCATGTTCTCTGAGGTCAGCTCTTGTCTCCACGTGTATGCAGTTTGTAGCAGTCCTCTTTCTTGTTGCTCTTTCAGGAGTAGTTGTGTCAGTTATATTTTCATATTATATGCGGTTTTAGGAGGAAGCCTTTGTCCCACGTCTCATGCCACCATCTTTAATCCTCTATCCTACATGGTGTTAATTTAACTTTACTCTTCCAAAGACTTAAAAAGAGGATGCTTCCTCAGGAATGTTTAATGTCCAAACTTAAAAAGGAAATATGTGCTGCATTTAAAAAAAAACAAGCTATTAGCATGTGGCCTTGTAAGTCTGGGCTTTTGTGTATCATTTTATTTTTTAAAACAAGGTGCATTTTATACATTTGAGTCCAAAATATTGGATACTGTTATACAAACATATTGGAGACTTTTATGTATTTGTGATGTTTATGATATATATGAGATGAAGGAAAATTATCTATTATGTATATAGGGCCTAAGTAGGCTCTGTTGTCTTTTGACTATAGATTTTGTAATTTGAGTAGTTTTTTTTTTTTTTTACCTTTTCAGATAGAATTTTCTACTTTGAATGCTTGTAGTAAATGTTCCCTAAGATCCCTTTCAGTTCTGATGCTCTATGATTACATGTTTATAAAGACCCATGATGGTCTGAATGAAGGTGGAGGAACGGTGAAGGAAATTGTAAGATTAAAAGAATCTTCATATGCCTGCTGATTGTTTCAAAATATTACTGCAGTGTAATGAGGGATATTTACTGATATGCATGTATTATATCTATGATGGTGGGAAAAAAATAGCACTAGTCTAATAGAATAGTATTCTGTTTATGAAGCATGATACTATACTAGGACTCTAGGACTTAACATTAACAGCTGCTCCTTATCCTCAGAATTCAACATTGGGTATCATATTTCAGGAGATTATTTTACTTTCTATAAGCTATTAAAAAAAAGTTACCACAAGAGTTTCTAATACTACTAGTAAGAGACTTTTAAAATAACTTACTTAAGCTGAAGTAATTTACTGAGACTTGAACATAATAATTTTGAAAAATCATGCTTGTAAGTATTTACCTTATTTGTGTAATATCACTCAGGAATAAACAAACTACCATTAGGAAAATAAAGTGACTTTCAAGTAATGCAATATGACAAATGCTTACCATGTACCTTTTCAGGAATCCAAGGATGAACAGTGGAAATGAGCTATAGATTATTTAAATGTTGTCAATGAACTCAATTACATGACTCAGATTGTTATCATGCTTTATGAAGATCCTAACAAGGTAACAGAGTTCTTGATTTGAGCGTGTTACCAGAGGTAAAAAAAGAATATATATAGCTTGAAATGTCTCATTTTGAAAATTTTTTATAATTTTTTTAGGATCTTTCCTCAGAAGAACGCTTTCATGTTGAATTACACTTTAGTCCAGGAGCCAAAGGATGTGAAGAAGACAAAAATTTACCATCTGGCTATGGATATAGGCCAGCTTCAAGAAAGGTAATGAAGATGAAATTTTCATTGCCTGATTACTACAATTCTAGATTTTCATGAGGTTTCTGGAAGGATTGTCTATTGTGTACCATAAATCTTATGTCAGCTACTAAGTAGCAAGGTGGTTTAAATTTCTTTATATATGACTTGTGTAGACAACATTTTGGGCATATTAGAATTTTATCTTTAATTTAGAATTTTTTGTGGCTTTTTAAGATCAGTATTTAGAATGGCTAACTATAGTTTTTGGTTTGGGTTAGCTGCAGACAAGTGCATGCTAAACACTGTGCTAAGCACTTGGCATGAATTATCCCAATTTAATCCTTACAATAACTTTACAGAACTGAGTATGTGCTTAGTTTAAAACCTTTTTACTCAATTATAACATTGATAAAAGTACTAAATCACAGCTTAATGATATATCACAGTGTGAACACAATTATTAAACAACCAGCCAGGTCATAGATAGAACAATATCGTCATTCCAGAAGACCCATTATGTCTTGTACTTTCTTTGTCAGATTAATTCTCAAATTCTTTATATTTTTATGCTATCATAAATGGCTTATTTAAATTTCATTTTGTTTGTTATGTCATACTGAATTTTAACTCACTTTTGTATGAAGATTTTATAACTAGCAACCTTACAACATGTTACTCATTCTAATAATTTATCAATACAATCATTTGTATTTTCTATGTATATGATCATATCTCTGAATGATGACAAATGTCCAGTAAAATGTTGTCTTTCAGTGATTTCTTAGTAACTTATAATGATTGTTTCAAAGAAGTTCTTTATTTGCTAATAAACCCCTTAGTTTGATGAGGGTTTTCATGTATTTCTGCTTGGCTTCTTTTGGCTAATGTTATGTTGGTGAGATTTGCTGATAAAATTGTATTTAGTTTTAGTTTGCCCATTCTTATTTCCTTAAAACACGTGTTTTAATGTATGACTGTG
>JAVSCE010014697.1:0-31189 GCA_032199065.1 Smutsia gigantea | reverse complement strand
TGCCTTCGGAGACCTAGAGGGGCCCGCAAGTCTGTGAGGCTGGGAAAGTGCCCCAACATGACCTGGCTGTGTCACCGACTTGCTGTGTGACCTTGGGCAAGTCACTTCTCTTTCTGGGCCACAGTTTTCCGACCTATAAAACGAAGGCATTGAATGAGATGTACACGAGCTGGATACCAGATGTTGTCTTGAGATCTTGGGCTAGTTCTTCCTCAGACAGAGCCTCAGTTTCCATATCTGGGCCATAAGGGAATCCAGGTGCTCTTTGAGACCCCAGGCCCGGTGAGTTGCAGAGTGGCTGAAAGGAGAGTGAATGTGTGTATGTCTGTATAGGACGGGACTGCATAGTGAGAAGGAGTTGGCTAAAGGGGCTTTTCCACGAAGGCTCTGGATAGACCCAAGTTAAGACGGGGTAGAGTCCGGTTGCGTTGGCCCTCCAGGATCTTCGAGCCTTTGAAATGGGGAAATTTTACATAGTTCTCCATAGAATCGGAGAAGAGGAAGGAGTCCATGGAGCCTCTTGGTGCTGATTGAAATTTTGGCCCAAAAGAATCGAAAGATTGAAATTAGGCCCAGGAGAGCTTGGAGGAAGGAGAACATTTATGGTATTCCTACTATGTGCCAGACCTTGTTTTAGGCATACGTTCTAATGTAATTTTTATAGCCATCCTTGAGAATTTACACATAAGGAAACTAAGTTTCAGAGAACTTAAAGTAACTTGCCCAATGTCACATGGTAATGTGCAGAGTTACTAATGTTAAGGTGTTGCCTTTCAGAATCACTGGGCAAAGGGGGAAGTCACTCTCCATCTAAAAGAAGTTTGCTGTCACGAATGGGGGGAGGGGTCTGGTCCCAGATACTTGGATTGACTTCTGGCATGGAGTCAGGCTGGGTCTTTATCTCTGGGTGGTTAATTATAAGAACACCCCCTTTGTTCAGTCTATGAGTTGGAAGGGACTGTTTCTAAATTGTAAACGTCACTGAACTGTGTCAATATCAGTTTGAATTCTGACTGGGTGACTTGTAGAAGTTCCCTAACTATTGACATATAGACTTGACTCTTAGTTCAGAGTGGTGTCTGCCCAGTAACTTTCTCCTCCCTATAAAGGCCAATTTTCTTGGGATGGGAAAAGTTTTCCATTTGTTAGTTCAAATTTCTTTGAATTCTTGGGGTGAAATAGCTTGCCTCTGATTAAGTGTGGTGTTCCTTTCTTTCTAGATGAGTGAAGATTGTGGACCTGGAGTGGGAGGTAGTTGGGTACTATAAATTGCAGTCCTTAATTTTTCCAAACCTTAGAGCTTTTGGTTAATCAAAATGGTAGGATTGGCAGTGTGTATTGTTCTCATATGTCAATGGTAGGAAAGAAAATTGGAAGAGGAAGTTGCTGAGAAAGAGGGCGTTTCTTAGCAGTGGAGCCAATATGTATTCTTTGTTTGAAATTCTAAGACCAGAAAAGCAACAACTGTTGGAGGAAGGAAGGAAAAAACTGAAACTCTTCTCTGGTTCAGATATCTTTTAAGAGCTGTTCCTGTTGCTTTCCCTGTCTGAGCTCTGCTTTCACAGAAAAAGTCAATTTAATTTGCTCAACATTCAGAAATAGTATTCTAGAATGAAATAATTTTAAATCTTAAACCTGGATAAAGTTTTTAAAAAAGTACATTTTCCTGAATATTTCAGCCTAAGAACTACTGATCTAGATATTGGATAATGCTAATGTTATTATCATCATTTGAAAAACACATAATGGTGTGTTCAGTTTTTTACATTTTTTAAAAGTCTTTTTAATGCTTCATTTTACAGGATTGGTATGTGTGAATAGTTATTAAGACATTGACTAGTTCATGTGAAGATATACTTGTATTCTCAGTATTACTTATATTTTCCATATAAAATTAAGTTTTAATTAGCATACCAGTCCACAGTACCTTGGGGCCAAAAAAAATTCTTGAGGTCAGATGTGTTTCTGATTTTTTTTGGATTTTAGAAAAGGAATATGGTGCATGTACAGTGTATTATGTTACATCCCAGAGAAACCTATAGCAATCCCTAGTAATCAAATATATTACTGTATCTATAGTAAAATGTCAGAATGTTCACACAAGCTGGGATAAAGAAATACTAGTTTCATGTCATTTCATGTCAGGTTTTGCCATCAAATGAATAATGAAAAACTTGTTTTTTACAGCCTTTTGGATTTTAGAATTGAAGTTAAGGGATTGTGGACCTCTGTGGATAAAACTTACATCATGACAAGAACAGTTACAAGGAAAAATACTGTAAACCAAGCTAATTTCAAAGCCATGGGTCTTAAGAACAGTATTACATAGAAACTTTTACCGTATTGCATAAAAGTTTTTGTTTCTTTCATGTAACAGTCTTATTAATATGTGCCAGTATGCATTTTTCCTTAAGTGCCAAAAATACCTTTTAATACCCTTATTTGTCCCTTAGATGTTTGAATGACACCCTACCCCTTTTTTAAAAAGTGATTTATAGGGTCTTTTGCTCATCAGTTTTCTTATAGCAGTTAAGAAAACTGTACCTTTTTACATATAATTCAGAGAAAGACTGATCAGCTGAGGATCTGTAGATTCATGTTTGCTGAACTTAAAGCTGATGTTCCTTTCAGGGTGATCTTTAATATAAGGTCATCACTGTTGGATGGGATTTAGGTGAAACAATGTTTATTTTTTTAATTTATGAAGTCTCCACAATTTGAGCATCTTGATAGCGGTTTGCTAAAATGTATTTATTTAGAATATTTTTATTTTAAGCATATGCCATGAGCAGCTTGAGTTTATCAGCCATATGAATTTTCGGTGATTTCTTTAAATGGCCAAGGGACCTCTAGGAGCATATTTACAAAAACTCAGTCTACTCTACTTTTCTTGGACACTTCAGCTGTAGAGTGAGGTGGACTGGTATTGTTGGAGGTTAAGTAATTCTTTCTTCTCTTTAAAAGAAGCCCCATGAGAACATGACTTTGAGAGATTATGGCCTTCAGGATACCACCTAGCCACCTGATTTGAGGGCCTCAATTCATCCTTCAGTTTGGGTGTCTCCATAGTTCCTGAGAATGGTACTTTCACTGCCTGGAGAGAGAAGGGGTGTGGAACAGTATATCAGTGTAGCAGGTAGAGTTGGTATATGATTGGACTAGGGAATAGGCACAGTTCTTATACATACTACTCCAGTTTCTTCTATTTCATAAGCACTGATGATACTGCAAAAAGATTACAAATTAGTGCATTAACATCCTATTCCAAGTTACTCTGTTGTGACTGTGGATGAATTCTTCAGGACAGGACCTGTGTCTTATGCTTCTTTTGTATTCTGCAGAACCTAAAGGCCAGGACAACCAACTTGCATCAGAATTTACCATTAGAAAATATTCATAGCTGGATCTGCCTGGGAGCTCTGATATCAGTACACAACCAGGGTTGAGAACTGTTGACAGGTACACATTACAGGTGCTCAATAAAATATGTGTTGATTAATTTGCTACTGGTCCTGGCATGAATTGGGTAGGGTGGAAGAAGACCCAGGTTTTTCATAAAGTAAAATAGTTTTCCAAGATACCAGTACACATCTAACAGTTGGCACATCTGGGCCCATAGTCAGTTCGTTGCTAGTTATTCTGCCAGCATCCCCACCCTGATTTTGTGACCTAGGCGGGATTAGATACAGTCTGTGACAAAAGGCAACTGAAAGTTTTGTTTAATTCTTGGGTGATGTCCTTACTGACTAAGATTGATTAGTGTAACAGTTGCTAAGTTGGGAATGGCTATGCAGGAAAATGCAGGAATTGGGGATTTGGGTGAGGGAGGTGGGCTGCTGGGCACTAGTGAATGTCAAGGGAAGAAATGGAAAATTGTAATTTAACTGGGTCTCCAGCATATAACAATGCATGGAACATAATTGGTGTTCCAGAGCTTTTTGTTGACTGAAGAAATGAATGGCTCTTTGTTTGGCAGTATGGAAGCTGTGAAATAAGATACTTCCTACTGATTCTACAGAACTGAGCTTTATACCTATTCCATGAAGCCTTCCCAGGAGACATTGAGTGACTCCCTTGTTTGTTTTCTCCTTCATTAAATCATTTATCAGATTGTCAAATCTATTATCAGGTAAATTATAAAACTCTTTTTCCTGCCTGACCGTGAGCTCCTAAGGGCAGGAGGACTGTATTCATTTTTGTATGACTGGTGCTTAGCATATAACAATGAAGGCTTAATAGATGCTAATAATACTTAAATTATGACCTCTGTGTTCTATTTCATTCTAGTAGGCTTCTCTTTCTTCCAGTTCTTGTTCTTTCCTTTGTAGTTCAGATCAGCAAACACGTATTGAGTGTTTTCTGAGAGAGGTCTTTCTTGGGCCTTGGGGTGGGGTGGGGTTTCTCAGCCTTGACACTGTTGACATTTTGTGCTGGGTAATTCTGGAATGGTGGAGGGCTGTGTCCTGTATTGTAGGATGTTCAGCGGCACCCCTGGGCTTTACTCACTATCCAGTAGCACTGTCCCCTTACTAGCTGTGACCATCAGAAATGTCTCTAGATGCTGTCAAAAGTTCCCTGGGTGACAAAATTACCCCCCATTGAGAACTTCTTATATCAAGCGTAGGTAGGGATGGTGGAGTCATAGAGGGAAGTGAGTGTAGGCGGTCTCAGGTGTGCACTCTCCTTTTATTCCTTCCTTCTACTCTTTCTTTCTTGTTTCTGACTTTTGGTTAGGAGAAAAATGAGGGAAATCAGGAGGTGACAGCCTTAAAATAGCCTCATTATTTAGTTTAACCATACAGGAGCAGTACAGATAGCTGAATTATTTATGTAGGCGTATGTAAATTCAGTTTCTACCACTGATGAGATGGAGTAAAGAGCTACTAGAATATTACTACCTTGCATAAAAGACTGTTTCTTAGAAAAGCTTATAGCTGAAAAGTTTAATACATAAAGAATAGCCATTGGTTTTATCGAGAACTTGTCAGAACTTGTCAGGGTTCTTCTTTGCTAATTTTTGAGCTTTGTAGATAAGATATATTGTATCTTTTTTATGTCCCTGCATACATTATAACTGTAAAAAAACATGTTTAGCTAATGGCTGTGTTTTTCTGAGCTCTGTATTTTTTGTGATAGGTAGATTGGTCAAGGCAGTGGTCCTTGGTCTCTTTGGGCATTCAGGAAGTAATGATAACTTAGTAGTAACATTTGGGGGATTTCACTGTCTTGGCCAACCGTCCACAATATAACGTAATCATTCATGTCTTAGTCACAATTAAAATTGAATGAGTGTTTTTTTTTCCTGTAGCATTTGAAGTTGTGAATGATACCATAGAGGATTCAAATGTATAGTTATGAATGGTATCTCAGAATAGTTACCATTTATGCAAATGAAACACACTTCTTAACTTAGAAACCAAACAGAATTAAATTAGAAAAGGGAAGAATAGAAACAAGAATTGTTGAATGCTTGCAGAGGAAATAATATTTAAATACAGAAGTAGCCCAGAAAAAATTGCTCTTTATCGTTTCTACACACCAATAAAGAAAAACAGTTTGAGATTGATGGGAGAGGCTATTAAAATTTGCCTGTGATAATACATTTCAGACTTTTTCTTTTCTGGTAAACTGGAAGAGTCTGAGACATACTCTCTTAGTGGTAAGATAAATTACAGTTAAACAATTAAATTTCTTATTTTTAGAATATAGAGGCCCTTTTGGAAAGAAGCAGTGGTTCAGTTAATTTCCACTCTGAGTGAATATATATGTATGTATGTGTGTGTGCATACATACATATACACACATATGTGATGTGGCTTATGGTGACACTGAAACTTTGTAATTGACATAGTAAAGTAACAAGAGTAATTCCTTTACTCTCAGGTATTTAGAATTGAGACCTTTTTCTCCCCTGATTATGCCATTGTTCTAGCAAGTACTCAGTCTAAAAGCTTTTTCTCAAATTGTATCTTGAGAAATTGTGTTTAACTGTGTAGCAGGAGGCTTTAGGTCATGCCCATCAGTGTTCCCTTCCATTCATAATTGAGAACTGTAAGTAAATTTCCCTTTTTAGAATACTGATAGTCGTTAAACAATAGTATTCCTGATAACAAAATCATCTGTGGGATTATGGGAAATATAAGACCAACTTTGCCCTTTTACTTTTAAAGCTCCTTCAGCATTCATTGGGCGATAATTTGCAAAGCACAGTGCTCCCACTTGATATATACAATCAGTCAGTCCCCAGCATTTTAGTAGTAGCTACATTTTATAGATAAATAGTCTCAAAAAGGTTAAATAACTTGCTTAAAGTCGCTCAAATCACAAATAGCAGATTTACGATTAAACCCTTTTTTTAATGAGATTTTCTTAAAGGTAAAATTTACATACAGGGAAATGTATGGAAATGCAGGGATTTGATTAGATGAGTTTTGACAAGTGTAAATACGTGTAGCCAGCACTCCAGTCAAGAGGTAGAACATTTCCATAATCCTCCAGGTTACCTCACTTCCAGTCAGTCCCATATGCAGTCATTGTTCTGATTTCTATCTTCACATGAATTTTGCCTCTTCTTGACTCATACAATATGCACTCTTTTGTGTTTGAACTCTTCTGTTAAACATAAAGTTTTTGAGATTCATCCATGTTGAATGATATTAGTGTGAACCCAAGTCTTTTGATGCATGTCTAGAGTTCTTTCCAACAAACTGCAGCTCCTGATTTGCTTATTCTTGCACCATGTCCCTTTTTTTTTTTTGCTTTGGTATTTGCAAGTAGTTTACTTTCCTTTTCTGATCAGATTTATTTGTTTTTAAAATCTCTTTGCAAGTACAAAAGTAATACATGCTTACTGCCGCAAATTACACAATCAGAAGTGAATAAAGTTTCCTCAGATTTATTTTTATTTCTGCTTTTTTCTAGTTATGAAAATGAGTACTCTTTGTTAAAAAGAAAAAGCCAAATTCAAAAAATATGAAGCAGAGAACAAGAATAACCTATAATCCTATCAATTAACATTTTGATATATTTTCGTTTGTCTCTGCACTTTACCATAGCCAAGATCATAGTTTAGGATTTTTAGGCTTTCCTTCGTATATTAGATTTGTCACATCCTCATTAATCAGTTCTTGTTACTTCAGTGTTCATGCTTATGGCCATCCTAAATCAGAATATCTAGTTGGCAGTGACCATGGCTCGGGTGGCCTAATCAGGCGACATTTTTGAATATTTACTGTACACTCACTTCACCCATACCCAACATTTCTTGTGGAGTAGGAGGCTGTTTAATTCTGTGGTTATGAGTGAAGATTTTGGAGTCAGTCCATCTGGGTTCAAATGAAGGCCTCTCCACCTACTGGCTCTGTATCTTGCCTTGGATATTGACTCTCTCGGCCTCAGTTTTCTCATCTGTAAAATGGGGCCTGTCTAGCTTTACAGTAAAATATAGAACATAATCTCAAAGGGTATTGGAAGGGTTAAAGGATGTCATTTCTTAGTCCAGTGCGCAATAAATGTTAACAGTTGTTGTAAAATAAGAAATGACGTATTTGGTTGGGTACATAATTTATCTGGTGCAGAATTGTGCTTGTGGGAAAAGAATGAAAATGTCAACTTCAGAATTTATGCCCCAAATTCGTAATTTCTCTTGTGAATTTCTTACAGAAATACCACCTGTGAATTTATCTAGGCTATCTGAATTATTTTTTTTTTACATTCTGTACTCCCCATCTGAGTAATGAGTTTTATTACTTTGTATACTGGATTGGGTAGTAAACTATTACTACTTTTTATTGGTCCTAATAAAAGCAATAGCTCCTGGATAGTAAGTATATACTGTGTGCTGAGAAGTGTGCATATCTCCATCCTCACTGCAACCCTTCAAATTAGTTGTTATTTACAGATGAGAAAAGTGAGGCTCCAAGAAATTAAGTAATGTGCCCATGGTCACACAGCTAAGCCTGCTGGGACTAAAATTCAAAGCCTTCTGTTCTTCTTTCCCTCCCTTCTTTCTTACTCCTTTTCTTTTCCCCTCTTTTACTGTACCTTATTGTTTCCTTAGACTTCTGCTTTATAACTTCCAAGATTGATGCAGAGTCCCTTTTTCCCATTTCACTCCCTCTTTGTTTCTTATTAAAGTACCCTTTATATATCTGTATCTATATATATTTTTAAATGTGTGCGTACAGAAGCTCCTCTGTCTTTTGGTCTTTTTGGATACTTTCTAGGCCTTCTCTGTCTATATTACCTTTTTTTGTGCTATAGTGACCACAACTGCACATTCTCTTCTAGGTACAGATACACTTTGGTTTGTATAAGGGCAGGATAATGTGTTCTGTGTTTCCAGAGCTTTCATAATAACAACCAGCATTTTGTTGTCTTTTTGTAGCTGTATTCAGGATAAGTCCAGGGACTCTGAAATCCTTTTCTTGTAACAGATAGCTTTAGAGCTTATCATCTGATAATTATGGTTTGGACTATTCTTCCATTACTGCATTATCTTATTTTTGTCTACATGAAAGCTATTTTATACATATCCCAACACACAACTTTGTACCATCAGACTTCTACCTACTGCTGTAGAATCATCTGCCAACTGGAAAGATTTCATTACAAGTTTTTCTAGATAATTCCTAAAAATGTTATGTGATGGGTTTCAACATCAATCACTGGGGAACCCATTTGTTTATACATCTTCATGTAGAGAAGGGATTATATCAGAACTCAAGTTTCTGTTTCTAAATGAATTATCTGGAGAAAAAAATTAGTCTTCTTAAATCATATTTATTTGCTGTTTCAATAGCCTTTGGAAGAGTGTTTTTTTTTAATTATGCTTAATTCTCATTATATCATATTATCCTCTTACTTCAGGTATGCATATGTGTTACCTGAAGCTTTGTGAACAGTAGGTTCTCTGTAAGGCTTTGCTATAAAATGTTCAACAATAGAGTAATGCCCAGTGTTGGGTTTCTAGTTTAACATTCAACAAATTTATTGAGTACTTACTGTGTGCCAAGTATAAGGAATATAACTCAGTGGCTATAAAAGGCAAGGTTCCTGCTCTCTTGAAGTGTAAGGGGGCTGGGAGAGACAATAAACAAACATATAAGTAAAATGTTGAAAGACTGGTTTGTTAGGAAGAGAATCAAATAGAGTGCTGTAATAGAGTAATGGAGGAACTTAGATAAAGGTGGTTGGCAAAGGCTTCTCTGAGAAGGTGACAAGCTGAAACTGGAGAACGAAAATGAACCAACCAAATGAAGAGATGAGGAAAGAAAGTTTCAGTGTAGAAGGAACTGTAAGGGCAAAGCCATTTCAAAGCTTTGTAGGACTGTTAACGAGTTTTATTTCTAAGGACAATGGGAAGTCTTGAGGAGCTGTTTTTTGTTTTTTTGTTTGAATTGAGGTCTTGGAAGAGTTTTTAAAAAAACTTTCTAATGCAGAATTTCAAACGAATATAAAAGTTAGAAATTGGTATAGTGAACCTTTATGTATCTCTTTCCTAACTTCAACAATTACTAATTCATGGCCAATCTTTTTTCTTCTAATACCCTTTATCTTTCTTTAATGTTTTCTCAACAGTAAATGTAACTTTCATTTATTTATTTTAAAAATTTCCAGTTTTATTGAAATATAAATGAATAAAAATCTTACATATTTAAGGTGTACAAATAACTTGATATATGTGTACATTGTGAAATGATAACCACAGTTAAGCCAAGTAACATATGTATCACCTCTCATAATTACCATTAATAATGTAATTTATTTAAAATGATTATCTGACCTGTACTGCAGTAGTTTAAATACTTGTATTAACACTTTTTGTTTTTACAGTAACTTTATTGAGATATTATTGACATACAATAAACCACACATATTTAAAATGTAAAATTTGATGTTTTGACATGTATATGCCAGTGAAACTACCATCACAGTCAAGATAATGAACATACCTGTCACACCGGTGTTTCCTCATGCCTCTTTTTAATCACAGCCTCCTGCTTCCATGCCTACACCCCCTCCTCCACAGACAGACACTGATCTGCTTTCTATAACTACACATTAGTTTGTATCTTCTATAATTTTATGTAAATGGAATCATACAGTATGTGCTCACTAAGGGGATCATCTGCTGTCTTTCATTCAGGATAATTATTTTGAGATCCATCCATGTTGTTGCAAGTATCAGTAGTTCCTGCTAAGTAATAATCCATTATGTGAATATACTATTTTATTTATCCATTCACTTGTTGATGGACATTGGGGTTTTTTCCAGTTCAGGGTTATTCCAGATAAAGCTGCTATGAACTCCAAAAAGTAGAAGAGGAGGGAATACTCCCAAACTCATTCTATGAGACCAGTATCATTCTAATACCAAAACCAGGCAAAGACATCACAAAAAAAGAAAATTACAGACCAATATCCCTAATGAACATAGATGCAAAAATACTCAACAAAATATTAGCAAACCGAATTCAAAAATACATGAAAAAGATCATCCATCCTGATCAAGTAGGATTTATTCCAGGGATGCAAGGATGGTACAACATTTGAAAATCCATCAACATCATCCACCACATCAACAAAAAGAAGGACAAAAACCACATGATCATCTCCATAGATGCTGAAAAAGCATTCGGCGAAATTCAACATCCATTCATGATAAAAACTCTCACAAAATGGGTATAGAGGGCAAGTACCTCAACATAATAAAGGCCATATATGACAAACCCACAGCCAACATCATACTTAACAGCAAGAAGCTGAAAGCTTTTCCCCTAAGATCAGGAACAAGACAAGGATGCTCACTCTCCCCGCTTTTATTCAACATAGTACTGGAGGTCCTAACCATGGCAGTCAGGCAACATAAAGAAATAAAAGGCATCCAGATTGGTAAGGAAGAAGCCAAATCATCACTATTTGCAGATGCCATGATATTGTACATAAAAAACCCTAAAGAATCCACTCTAAAATTACTAGATCTAATATCTGAATTCAGCAAAGTTGCGGGATACAAAATTAATACGCAGAAATCTGCGGCATTCCTATACACTAACAATGACCTAGCAGAGAGAGAAATTAGGAAAACAATTCCATTCACAATTGCATCAAAAAGAATAAAATATCTAGGAATAAAACTATCCAAGAAAGTGAAAGACCTATACTCTGAAAACTACAAGACACTCATGAGAGAAATTAAAGAAGATACCAATAAATGGAAACACATCCCGTGTTCATGGGTAGGAAGAACTAATATTGTCAAAATGGCCATCCTGCCTAAAGCAATCTACAGGTTCAACGCAATTCCTATCAAAATACCAACAGCATTTTTCAATGAACGAGAGAAAATCTTTCTAAAATTCATATGGAACCTCAAAAGACTCTTAGAAAAAAACATGGGCAAAAATTTCTTGGACATAAACATGAGCAACTTCTTCATGAACATATCTCTCCGGGCAAGGGAAACGAAAGCAAAAATGAACAAGTGGGACTATATCAAACTAAAAAGCTTCTGTACAGCAAAGGACACCATCAGTAGAACAAAGAGGCATCCTACAGTATGGGAGAATATATTCATAAATGACGTATCTGATAAGGGGTTGACATCCAAAATATATATATAAAGAGCTCATGCACCTCAACAAACAAAAAGCAAATAATCCAGTTAAAAAATGGGCAGAAGATCAGAACACACTTGTCCAAAGAAGAAATTCAGATGGCCAACAGGCACAGGAAAAGATGCTCCACATCGCTAATCATCAGGGAAATGCAAATTAAAACCACAATGAGATATCACTTCACACCAGTAAGGATGGCCAACATCCAAAACACAAACAACAACAAATGTTGGGGAGGACATGGAGAAAGGGGAACCCTCCTACATTGCTGGTAGGAATGCAAATTAGTTCAACCATTGTGGAAAGCAGTATGGAGGTACCTCAAAAAACTTAAAATAGAAATACCATTTGACCCAAGAATTCCACTCCTAGGAATTTACCCTAAGAATGCAGCAGCCCAGTTTGAAAAAGACCTATGCACCCCTCTGTTTATCGCAGCACTATTTACAATAGCCAAGAAATGGAAGCAACCTAAGTGTCCATCAGTAGATGAATGGATAAAGAAGATGTGGTACATATACACAATGGAATATTATTCAGCCATAAGAAGAAAACAAATCCTACCATTTGCAACAACATGGATGGAGCTAGAGGGTATTATGCTCAGTGAAATAAGCTAGGTGGAGAAAGACAAGTACCAAATGATTTCACTCATCTGTGGAATATAAGAACAAAGAAAAAACTGAAGGAAGAAAATAGCAGCAGATTCACAGAACCCAAGAATGGACTAACAGTTACTAAAGGGAAAGGGACTGGGGAAGATGGGTGGGAAGGGAGGTATAAGGGGGAAAAAGGGCTATTACAATTAGCACACATCATGTAGCGGGGGTGGGGGTAGGGAAGGGGGATATGGGGAAGGCAGTATAACACAGAGAAGACAAGTAGTGATTCTATAACATCCCTCTCTGCTGATGGACAGTGACTGCAATGGGGGTATGTGGTGGGGACTTGATAATAGGGGGAGTCTAGTAACCATAATGTTGCACATGTAATTGTATATTAATAATAGCAAAAAAAACCCCACAGTACATCATCAAATCCAGTTAGTGTTCAGATTTCCTCAGTTGTTTTCACTTCTCCCTCTCTCCCTTCGTTTCTGCCCCCTTTCTCTCTAAACATTTGGTTTATTTGAACCAGGTTACAAAAAGGGTCCATACATTGGTTTGGTTTAAATGGCTCCCAAGTCTCTTTCAATCTGTAGTTCTTTTGCCTCCTTTTTCTTGCATATTGTTGTTGAAGAAAGCAAGTTGTTTTGTAGATTTTCCCATTCTGGATTTTGCTGATCGAATTTCTGTGATTCATTTATGTTCCTCTATCCCTTGTATTCCCTGTAAACTTGTGGTTAGATCTAGAGCAGCATTGTCTAATAGAAATATTGAAGCCTTGAAGGAAATTTAAATTTTCAGGTAGGCACATTATAAATTTAAGAAGAAACAGATGAAATTCATTTTAATAATTTTTTATTAACCCATAGTTACAAACTATTATTTCAATATTAAGATAAAAAATTATTAATGTGATATTTTAAAACATTCTTTAATACTAAGTCTTTGTGATTTGGTGTGTGTTTTATACTTACAGCACATATCAATGCACATGAGCCACGTTTCAAGTGCTCAATAGCTACATGTGTGTAATGGCTACCTGTTGGATAGCACAGCTCTAGAGACTTGATCTGAATCAGATGCCTGCTTTGGCAGTAATGCTTCATAAGTGGTGTTATATTCTTCCATCAGAAAGCTTATATCCAGATGTCTTGATGAGGAAAGTATTCAACATGGACCACAGAGCCCACCAGGCAATCTCTGCCCTCCCACACGTTGGGACTCTTCCACGTTCTTCTTCCTCCCTGCTTGCTCCATGCACCAAAATGCCACACACATATATGGAAGTAAAAAAGTATAAATTGCGCCCCTTGCCTGTGCTGGGGGCTCAGACCTTTGGAGATCACTATTCTCTGAGCCCGCCCCTGTGAAATAAACCTCCATCCTCCAAGACCTCGAGTGCCGCTTGCTTGGTTCTTCTGACTGGTGATCTAGGCCAGGTTCCGTAACAGTCTCTTTTGTGTTGTAAGTGGTAACGGATATTGATTACCTAGATCCTTTACTTTGTTAGATGTCTGCAAAATGGTGATATTCTAATTGTATTATTCTTTCTTCATTTATTAGCTGGAGTACTTCAAAAAGAAAAACTGCCCCTTATCAACTCTAGTAATACTGAAGTTTGATTTGTACAGGAGAGGCAGGACGAATACTTGATTCTTTCACTTTATTTATTTACAAGTTTTCAAAAGTATGAGTTGATTACCTGCCATATTCCAAAGGCGATCAGTGGGTTTATTTTTAAGTGTCATCATGAATTTATGGGTTTTAACATATTTGATATGTTTTAATCCATTCTTGTTATTTTACTGATGTTCAGTTCCATCTTGGACCAGGAGGAGCCTCTTCAAGTTGACTGCTGATTCCTTTTGACATAACTGCAGTAGTCTTTGATAGTGTTTCTTGCTTTCTAGTGTAAATAAGATGTTCCAGACTCATCTTGTACATTTCCTGCCCTTTAGCCAGAGAGCTCTGGATCCTTTTAGTGAGATACTGTATTTAGAGACCACACTATTGGCCCTTTCATTTGGTAAATGAGGGAACTGAAAGCTAGAGAAGAAGATTGGTTTAACCAAGGTCACACAGATTTAGCAGCCTAATCCTGCCTAGAACCAGAGCCTTCTGGCTCTTAGCTCTGTGCCACTGCCATTTTGTCTCATTTCCTCTACCTAGTTTCTAGGACAGGTGGTTTAACTGTATTTGAGCTTCTACTGTAGGCTAGAGGGGAAGATAGGTTTTGTGGGTCATCATTGGAGGTACAATCAAACCTCATTAATTTGGACTAATTGGGATAATTCTAGTGAGTGTTGTATGTTGTTTTTCTTTGGGTGCAGCTGTTACTTTGAGTCATACAGTAAAATGAAACTAGGCTAATAGTGTTACCAGGTTATTTTGTTAGGTAGAGGTCCTTGTATCTGGTTTAATGAATAGCTGAGAATGATGTGCAATTTAACTTTAATTGTATGTAAATTAGACTCCTGAAATGCTTAAAAACAGCTCATTAAACATTTCTCCCTGAAATCTTATTTATACTGTTTTATTAGCCAGTTTTCTCTTTATTAAATAGAGTGCAGAGGTAAACTTTAGCGCAGCTCTGAATTTATCTCGTTTCGAATGTGTGGAGTCTATATTAATGAAGTGTTGCTGTAAAGTTCAGAGAATTTTAGAAAGAATACTTGAGAAAGTGCAGAGGAAGAGCATCTGAAATTTCAGTCAGACATCTAGCAGTGTCAGTTGACCAGAACCCAACTACTTGCATTTAAAAGTAAGCTGGAAGTGCTTTTGAGTGGCAAAGAGCTTTCCGGAAGCTTGTTCACTTTACCTCAAAAGTAGATTACCCTGGGGCCTCACTCAGAGATAATTGTATATATTGAGGAACAGAGGATCCAGGTGTGTGAGGGCTGCTGACTGTGTTACCTTTTGGCTCTGTGGCCCAGTCAGTCACTTGACCTCTCTGAGCCTTAATTTATTCACCTATAATGAGGTAATTTAAAATCGAGAGTAGTAATACTTGTTCTTTTTACTTGACAGACTTCTTGTGAGATTCAAATCAGCTAATTAATCAAGTAACATAGTAGATATTTATTGAATTAATGGGAGATAATATGAAAGTGCTTTTTTTAAAATTTCTGTTTTGGGTAGTTTATTTGTACATAGAAATGCAACATTTTTCTGTATAACGACTTTACATCTTGCAGTTTTACTGAGCTCATTTATTAATTCTGTTAATTTTTTGGAGTTTTAGAGTTTTTTAAATAGAGTATCATGTCATCTGCAAAGGCTGACAATTTTACTTCTTAACAGTCTGGATGCCTTTTATTTCTTTTTCTTGTCATTTTCTGTGGCTAGGACTTTCCAGTACTCTGGTGAATAAAAGTGATACTGGACATCCTTGAATTGTTCCTGATCTGAGAGAAAAAGCTGTCAGCTTTTCACCATGGAGTATGATATTAGCTGTTGTCATATAAGGCCTTTTTTATGTTGATATATGTTCCCTCTATACCAACTTTGGTGAGATGTTTATCATGAGTGGATACGAATTCTGTCAGATCCTCTTTCAGCATCTATTGAGATGATTGTATAGTTTTTATCCTTCCTTTGGTTAATATGGTGTTTGCATCTATTAATTTGCTGGTAGTGAACCATCCTTGCATCCCTAGAATAAATCCCATTTGGTTTGGTGAATGATCCTTTAATGTATTTTTGAATGCAGTTTGCTAATATTTTGTTGGGGATTTTTACAACTGTGCTTTTCAGGAATATTGGTGGGTATTTGTCTTTTTTTGTTTTTTGGTAGTGTCTTAATCTTGTTTTGGTAACAGTGTGATTCTGGCCTCATAGAAATGAATTTGTAAGCTTTCCTTCCTCTTCAATTTTTTGGAATAGTTAATAGGTATTAACTCTTATTTCAGTGTTTGAATGGAATTCTCCTATGAAAACATCTTGGGACTTTTGATTGTGTGGAGTTTTTGAGTACTGATTCAATTCGTTACTAGTTGTTAGTCTGTTCAGATTTCTGTTTCCTCCAGAATAGGTTTTAACACGGCATGATTCTAGGAACTTAGCCATTTCTTCTAGGGTGTCAAATTTATTGCCATATAATTTTTCATACTTATCTCTTCAATCCTCTGTATTTCAGTGGTGCCACTTGTAACTTCTTTTTCAATTTCTATTTCTAATTTTATTTGAGTCCTCTCCCTTTTTTTCTTGATAAGTCTAGCTAAATGTTTACCCATTTTGTTTGCCTTCAAAGAACCAGTTCTTAGTTTCATTGGTCTTTTACATTTTTTTGTGTGTGTCTATTTCATTTACTTCCGCTCTGATTTAATTTTTTTCCTTCTATCTTCTATCTTCTAACTTTTGCCATCATTCCTGAAAGTGCTTTTTTAACTTGAAGCTTTGTATGACCAAAAGCATTACTAGAATAATATAGATTAGATGCATTAATACATGCTAATGATTAGAAGTATGGCAACAGCAGGAGGAGATTCAGATGTCTGTGCAGAATTGTATAGCCATGTTACTACAGAGCCCTTACACTCAGGAGCCTCTGACAGCATCTTGTTTTTTTTTTAATTAAGGTATTATTGATAAACACTCTTATGAAGGTTTCACGTGAAGAAACAATGTGGTTATTACATTCACCCATATTATCGTGTCCCCTCCATACCACATTGTAGTCACTGCTCATCAGTGTTAGTAAGATGCCAGAGTCACTCTTTGCCTTCTCTGTGCTACACTGTATTCGCCATAGCATCTTGGTTTTATAGCATAGTACGGCTGATGTAAAGATCCTGAGTTACCAAAAAAAAAAAGCTTAAATTTTATTGGTATATTTTGTTTAAGAAATAATGGATATGCACAATGTATTTTACAAAGATTTTCATTAAAATGGCTTCAAAAAGTGTGGTGTCTAAAGAGTTATTTCCATTATCTGACAGTTCTACTTTATATGGAGTCTGTCATTCCCTAAAAGCAGCTAACACTGTAACTAAATGTAGCAACTGTTATAAATTCTTTATTTCTCCCAGTAATCCCATGAGCTAGATACTATTATTAATCTTCATTTTACAGACAGGGAAACTGATAAACAGATTAAAAAGCCTGCCTGTGATTCTGGATTGGGATCCTGGGTTGAGAGAAAAAATTCCAATGAAGAGCATCATTAGGACAACTGGTAGAATTTAGACATGGACTTTATTTAAATAATATTGTGTCATTGTTAAATTTCTGAATAAAGTAATTGCATTGTAGTTTGAGGAGATGACTCCCTGAATTGTTTAGAGATGGGGCAACCATGTATACACCTATTATCAAATGGTTAAAAAATTAGCAATTCAATTGTGTGTGTGTGTGTATGTGTATATAGAGAAGAAGGATACAGGGGAAAAAAGTAAATATGACAGCATATTAATGACTTGTAAACCTAGGTGAAGGGCATAGGGTAGCCCTCTGTATTATTATTATTATTTTTTATTGAAGTGTAGTTGATATACAATCTTACATTGGTTTCAAGTATACAACACAGTGGTTCACCAGTTACACACATTATTAAATCCTTACCCTAACTAGTATGGTTACTATCTGTTAACACAGAAAGATGTTATAGAGTCATTGACTGTATTCTCCATGCTGTACTACCATCCCTGTGACCAACTTATGATTGAGAAATTTTATGTCCCTTTATCCCCATCACCCCCCCTACCAATGTACTCCAGCCCCTCCCCCATGGCAACCACCAAAGTCACTTCTCATTGTCTGTGAGTCTACTGCTATTTTGTTTGTTTTGTTTTGTTTTTAGAGCCCACAAATAAGTGAAGTCATATGGTATTTTTCTTTCTCAACCTGGCTTATTTCATTTAGCATAATACCCTCTATATCCATCCATGTTGCAAATGGCAGGGCTTCTTTCTTTTTTATGGCTGAATATACTCCATTGTGTATATGTACCACCTCTTTATTCATTCATCTATTGATGGGCACTTTGGTTGTTTCTGTATCTTGGCTATTGCAAATAGTGCAATGATAAACATGGGGGTGCATATGTCTTTTCAAATCAAGGATTTTGTTTCCTTTGGGTAAATTCCTAGGAGTGGGGTTACTGGGTCATATGGTATTTCTATTTTTAATTTTTTGAGGAACCTCCATATTGCTTTCCACAGTGTCTGCACCAATTTACATTCCCACCAACAGTGTAGGAGGGTTTTCTCCACATCCTCACCAACACTTGTTATTTCTTGTCTTTTGGATAGTGGCCATTCTAACTAGTGTGAGGTGATATCTCATTGTGGTTTTGATTTGCATTTCCCTGATGATTAGTGATGTGGAGCATCTTTTCATTTGCCTGTTGGCCATATGTATTTCTTCTTTGGAAAAATGTTCAGGTTATTTGTTTTTTTGATGTTGAGGTAGATGAGTTTTTTATGTATTTTGGATGTTAACTCCTTATCAGATAAATCATTTATGAATATATTCTCCTGTACTGTAGGCTGCCTTTCTGTTTTGTTGATGGTGTCCTTTACTGTATAGAAACTTTTTAGTTTGATGTAGTCCCACTTGTTCATTTTTTATTTTGTTTCCCTTGCCCAAGGAGATATGTCCAGGAAAAAAATTGCTCATGCTAATGTTCAAGAGATTTTTGCCTCTGTTTTGTTCTAAGAGTTTTATGGTTTCATATCTTACATTCAGGTGTTTGATCCATTTATTGAAGCGACTGTCTTTTCCTCATTGTATATTCATGGCTCCTTTATCATATATCAATTGACCATATGTGCATGTATTTATATCTGGGCTGTCTATTCTGTTCCATTGGTCTGTGGGTCTGTTCTTGTGCTAGTACCATAGTGTTTTGATTACTGTAGTTTTGTAATAAAGCTTAAAGTCAGGGAGTATAATTACCCCTAGCTTTGTTAGGATTGCTTTGGCTGTTTGGGGTCTTTTGTGATTCTGTGTGAATTTTAGGATTATTTGCTCTAATTCACTGAAAAATGCCATTGCTATTTTGATAGGGATTGCATTGAATTTGTAAATGGCTTTGGGCAGGATGGCCATTTTGACAATTATTCTTATCCATGAGCATGGGATAGATTTCCATTTATTAGTGACTGATTTTGATTTCTCTCACAAGTGTCTTATAGTTTTCAGAGTACAAATCTTTTGGTTAGGTTTACTCCTAGGTATTTTATTCTTTTTGATGCAATTGTAAATGGTATTGTTTTTCTCATTTCTCTTTCTGCTAGTTTGTTGTTAGTATATAGGAATGCAACAGATTTCAGTGTATTAATATTGTATCCTACAACTTTACCAAATCCAGTTATTAGTTCTAATAGTTTTCTGGTGGAGTCTTTAGGGTTTTCTATATATAGTATTATGTCATCTGCAAATAGTGATAGTTTTACTTCTTCATTACCAATTTGGATGCCTTTTATCCCTTTATCTTGTCTGATTGCTATGGCTAGGACTTCCAGTACTTTGTTGAATAAAAGTGGTGAAAGTGGACATCCTTGTCTTGTTCCTGATCTTAGAGGAAAAGCTTTCAGCTTTTCGTCATTGAGTATGCCTTTGTACTATTTTTGCAACTTTTCTCCAAGTTTGAAATTATTTCAAAATGAAAAAATTTCCCTAACGTCACACAGCTAAAGAATTTATATGGCAGGGGCTGAAATTTGAACTCAGGCCACTTGGTTCCAGAATCCATGTTCTTAAACAGAGTGCTACTCTGGTGTTCTTTCATGGTGCTAGAAAAATGAGGTAAATCTGTACTGAATTTTAAATAATTGGGACTGTGATTGGATTCTTCAAGGGTAGGGTGATCATATAATTCATAATGTAAACCAGTTCACTTTTTTTTTTCCACTCTGCCCACTGTGCCTGGCCCACAGACTGGGCCACCAATTCACTTCTAAGAGTAAGAGGGAATACTGTTATTAATTACTCTGGGACAGTTGATGCAAACCAATATGGATGGACACCCTAAAAGGATACCACTTGGCAGAGTCCAGTTTTAACAAATGTGACGTGATAATTGCTTCATTGTAATTGAATTTTGTTTACAATGAATTCTTGACATACAACACATACACTTTTTTCTCCTGCCAACAAACCTCAGGCCTTCACCTGATGCATTTTCATATTTTCTCCTCAGTTTTGCTAATTCTTTTGCCTCCTTCTAGACCACTTGGGAAATACTCTGTCAAATTTCATTTCCTCCAAGTCTGAAAAATACCAACAGGAATTTCTGTAACAGTGGCCCAGTTTTTAAAAATATTGGCATTTAAAACCATAAATTCCCAAACATCTTTATTAACGTGATTTCTACAAGGAGAGGAGCTTGTAAAATGCATCTTTATTACTGAATTGGCAGAGAAGTACTACTGTTGTCAGTTTCCCATAGATATTTGGAAAAAGCTTATTATATGGTACCAGAGGCTATGTTAATATCTGTTAAAAAGGATTATACCAGTTTAGAATAAAAAAATGTATGTGCTGTCTCATTGATCTGTTGCCCAGGTAGTGTCCATTGCCATTTTTCTAATCGTACTTATTTGCAATAACACTCTCCTGGAGCTGTGTCCAATTAAAAACATTGACCTTCACCGGTAGAGGACTAGTATTCTTGGTCAGTCTCTAAACAAGCTTTCAAAATTCACAATTTGCTCTGGATTTTTTAACATCAGCTACTTTTTTGCTGCTTCCTCATACAAAATGTTTTTAACCAAGTACACATTCACAAGGGCAGGAGAGGGTGGGACAGGACAAGGATGCTGAAATTTAAATCAGATAGTTTTCCTTAAAGTTAGCTACAGGAGTATATGGTTTGGAGAAGGAATGGGTAAAACAAATGACCAGCATAAGTTTTTTAGATTGTAAACCACTGAAATGTTTTTTTCTTAAATCATGAGATGTGATTTTATAGTGACATATTAATAATTACATTTTTATTTTTTTTTAATATGTATTTTGTAGTTCAAAGCTGTTAAATTTCTTATTCTTGCTGGTTTTTTAAATTCAATGAATTGCTACACTTAAATGGATAGATTTTTTTCACATCTAATTTAATGATGAGCGTGGCCTCTGAAACCAGTTTTTACTTAATTAAAAAAATCTTTATTTTAAAGACAACTGCAAATGTCAGCCAGGTTAACCATGCATTAATCAAAATCAACTATTAAAATAACTCCCTATTGACTTGAATTTTAAACTTTGTATTGCATTGTTTATTTGATATAGGAAATCAACAAATACTTGTGTAGAGCACATTATATACAAAGGACTATGATAGATATGACCGCTTGTCCATAAGAAGCCTGTATTCTAGGAACACAGAGATATATATGAAAATGTCACAATATTGTAGAATCTCAAATCTTTATGTCGTGAATCTTTATCTCTGCCATTCCTTTCTTCTGGCCATCTTGGCCTAATAACAAGTTTTTGCTAATCAATTTAAAGAATACTATGAATGCTATGTAATTTACTTATTAATTTAGATAAAATGAACAAATTCTGAGCAAAAGATAACTGACCAAGATGACTCAAGAAAAAGTTAGAAACTTTTAAATACTAAATAAATTGAAGTTGTAGTTAAACATCATGTCCAAATAATTTCCAGATGAGTTCCAAGATAATAGCCTAAAGTTTAAGAATCAGTTATAAATTACTTTTCTATGCTATTGTCCTCCATTAAGAAGGTGGCTGAATGGTTTACAGTGTCACTTCCTGGCTGTCTTGACATGGGTTTCTACGAAGGGAATCTAATTGTCACAAGTCATTCATCATTAGCACTTCCTTGCATTTTCTGTTTTTTTTTCTTTATAGTCAGCAAGAATCATACAGGACTTTCCCACGATTTAGATTTTTTTTTCCTCGCCAAATTCTGCTCATCTCTCTATCCACTTACACAGTATTTTGTGAAGAATCTAAGGGCGACAGGATGCTGCTCAGCACCTCAGAATTAAAAAGATAGTACCTTCCCTCAAAGAGCTCACAGTCTGTCCTTGTTGCAGCTGTAATATGGGATGGATGCTATAATAGAGTGCTATGGAAGCAAAGGAGGGCTTGATTAATTCTTTCTGAGGAGCAGAGTTGGAATGGAAGCAATTAACATTGAACTGAACAGAGAAGGATTAATCAAATTTTGAGAAGCAGGGAAAGAAAAAAAAAGGAAAAAGCTGGGTATTTCAGGAAGCAGGAAATGTCTTGAGGAAATTACAGAGGAATGAGTGTGCAGGAGGGCCTCTATGATGAACAGTGGCTGAAGTGCAGAGCACGGGAAAAGTGTGGCCAGAAAGGAGGCTTAAAGAAGTATGTTGATGTCAGATAGTGAAAGGTCTCAAAATACCACATATTTGTTGAGATCATTCCCTCTCTGATTTTTCTCAGCCTGAGTTTCAGTCTTTCTAAAATCCTTAACTCACCTTCAATTCCCAGATGAAAACTTTCAGGTTTGCCTCTGTTAGATTTGGTCATATAGTTCTTCCTTAGTACTGAAAGAGACCACCCTTCATCGGGCTAATTATTACGAAGCAGCCATTCTAGGCTTTTAGAGAAGGGACTTGATCTCAGTGTTTTAGAAAAATAAAAAGTAGCTCCTTCCTACAAAAAGTGTTGGGGATGCTCAGCCTCATTAGCAATCAGGGAAATGCAAATTAAAACTACAGTGATATGCTGTTTTAATGTCCATCAGATTGGCAAAAATTAAAGTGTGACAAAAAGTTGGCAAGGATAGGAAGCAACCAGAACTGGCAGGCAGGAGTGTAAATGGGTACAACCATGTTGCAAAACAATTTGGCATTATTTCATGACTGAAGATGTACATACCCTATGATCATCAATTCTACTCCTAGGTATCTATCCGAAAGATCTCTGGCATGTGTGCACCAAGAGACATGTGCAAAAAATATCCATAGCAGCACTGTTGGTGATAGCAAAAAACAAACAAAAAATTCAAACTGGGAAAAATCCCAATGTCTGTCAACTTTATGTGGGTAAGTATATCATGGTATGGCCATACAATAGAATATTATGTAACAGTAGAAATGATTATATTGAAGCTATAGCAATGAATCTCAACAAATTATAGGTGAAAAGTTACAGAAGAATATACTTTATAAGATTTATATAAAGTTCAGAAATGTGAAACTAAATGTAATGTTTAGAGATACAAAGGTGATTAAAGACTATAAAGAAAAGCAAGGGAATGGTAAACACATTGCAGCATAGTGTTATCTTAGGGTGAAAAGGGAAGGAGATGGGGAGAGAGATGCAGGGGACTTTAAAGCTAGTGGTAATATTCTTAGGTGGTAGGTACTCTGATACTTCCTATATCACAATTTTTTATTCCTTATATATATATATTTTAATGTTTTATGTCTGTTAATTTTAAAGCAGTAAGAAAGTTTGGTGATACTTGATCTAGTCTAGTGTCCTTATTCTGCTTTCACACATAAACACATTTTTCAGAATGTAAAAACTGAGGTGCGGAGAGATTAAGCAATTTAATTGTTCAGTAGAGAATGCTCATCAGTGACAGCCTGGTCTCAGACTCAGCATAGAGCACTTTCTGTCATCTTTTGTTGCAACTCTCCCATTATGTAGATTCTGTCAATCAATTAGAAGTGCTGCTGTTTGGATTCCTGCCTCAATCTTTTTCACCACTTCTTGTAATGTAGTATGTTCTCCACAGTCCTGCCAGAGAGAGCTTTCTAAATGCAAATCTGATCATGTCACTCTCTGGCCTCAATCTTAAATAGCTCCCAGTAGTCTTCAGCACACTCCAGATGCTATAGTGCGGCATACAGAGTTCTCTGTGCCTTGGATTCTGTCTGCCTTCTGAGCCTCATCACTCATGACTTCCTGCATTTCAGCCACACCAAGGTATTTGCTGTTCCTGGAACACTGCCTCTATACATACTGCTCCCTCCACCTGAAACTTCTCTTAACTTACCTTTTTGTCCTTTAAGACACCCTTTCTTAACTGGCCCCCTACCCCCAGTCTGAGCTGAATGCCTCTGTAACACCTGGAACTTAGATTTTTTTAAAATTTATTTTGGTATCATTAATTTACAATTACATGTGCAATATTATTGTTATTAAATTACCCCCTTCATCAGGTCCCTCCCACCACCAACCCCATTACAGTCACTGTCCAGCAGCATAGTGAGATGCTATAGAATCACTACTTGTCTTCTCTGAGTTGTACAGCCCTCCCCGTGCCCCCCCAACATTACATCTGCTAATCGTAATGCCCCTTTTTCCCCCTTATCCCTCCCTTCCCACCCGTCTTCCCCAGTCCCTTTCCCTTTGGTGGAACTTAGATTTGTAGTTAGACTTATTACAGTGTTATTGTCCCTTTTATTTGTCTTCAATAGCTTTTGAGCTTTATGAGGGCAGGGGCAGTATTAGATTATATCCCCAGTGTGTGGCACAGTGCCCACTACATAGGGTTCGTTGAATGAATGAATGAATGAACAATTGGATATCACTTTACACAAATCCCAGACACAGTTTGAAGTTGTCATTAGTTTGCCAGATTCTCATTAGCTCTATCCCTATTTATAAAAACAAGAAGGAAGAAAATCAGAAGGGGAAGAAAGGCAGGCAGGTTGGGGGGTAGGGGAAAAGTATTGAGGGGAAGGAAGCAAGAAGGTTTGGAAGGGAAAGGAGAGGTTCAGAGGCTTACTAAGATTTTAAGCCAAGTGCCTGGAGATTTTAATGACAGCCTGGATTTCTTTCAAGCTTGTGCTGATGTTCATGGCTTACCTATTCTGACCTTTCTTTTTTTTTTTAGTTGTAAATTATTAATTAATTAATTAATTAATTTTGGTATCATTAATATACAATCCCATGAGCAACATTGTAGTTACTAGATTCCCCCCATTATCAAGTCCCCACCACATACCCCATTTCTGACCTTTTTTTAACCTTTTTGGGAATTTATCTCCTTTGGCTGATAATTCTGTCATTTTTCTCTCTTTACATTAGGAAGTAAGAGCTTTAAGATAAAAGGGAAATGGTGGATAGCTCATGTTGGTCAGGGTGGCCTTGGTTTTTAATTTTTACATCTCACTCTGCTTTGTACCAGATTAGATCTCTCTTGATTGTTTCCTGTGGCTTAGAGACTATATGTACATTCTGTCTTGTACTGGTGAGCTACTAGGATTCTTAATTCCAAAACAGGCTGAATTTGGGCTGTTCAGATTGAGTTCTCCTTCAGGAAGAATACCTATAAATTGCAGGTCTATACACCTTCCCCATCCTCACCTTTGTGAGGGCCAAAGCACAAGAGTCACTAACTGTGGCTTCATTCATTTGATAAATATTTATTGAGCATTCTTTCTGTGCCTAGCATGGTGGTCACTATGAGACTGATGACTAGCCTCAAAGAATTCACAGTGTGAGATGTGTGTATGCACAGTGGGAGAGCAAGTAAGAAAATCAGTCATTTTACTAAGATGAGATAGGCATGTGTAGGATGTTATGGAAGTTCAAAGAGTGTGTGGGGAAGGGGGCACCAAGCTCCTTTAGGACAACGAGATGTTTCACTTGAGCTCAGTCTTGGAAGACCTTAGAAGTTGTGGGGGTTGTGGTAGGTGGTCAGACTTGAGCACAAAGTATGGAGGCAAGAGAGAACATGGTGCAATGGGGAGCCATGGGAAGGCCTGTAGAACTTCAGGGAAGTGTATGCATATATGAAAATTTAACAGGAGATGAGACTGGAGCCATATAAAGGGACCATATTGTGAATGACGTTTTCTGTATTAGTAAATAAAAGGGATTATCAGTAGAAGTGTTTTCATTCATCCAGTGTTAGATGTTTAGTATTTCTCTTACTATTGTCTCTTGAGCAATCTGAGTTTCTGTCATGTTTTATTATTTCTTTGATTTGTTCTTTTTATGATACCTGAATTTGGAGCCCTCTTTCTTTTTATGCTTTAGGTGATTCCACTTTGAGTAGCATCTAGTTAAACCCTACACTCAAGCATTGTGGAATGGATGATGCATTGCTTTTGAGGGAGCCTTGAAGGAGGATTTAAATGACCTTCAAAGTCTAATGTCAGGCCCCCATGTCAATGCCACTGCAATTCATGCATGCATGGAGAGTGGGAAAGGGAACTTAATTATGGAGGAGGGGAATCTTAACCCTGCTTGAATGGGTATTGAAAGTCCTGGGCCCGCCTCTTAGTCTCAAAAAAGGACTTTCTTACATTGGCTGCCAAAGAGGTCATAGGGAAAGCCCAGATAAATACCATCCTCCCTCTGGGGTGTATGAGCCTGTCTTATTCTTTTGCTTCCACAGGTGCAAAGTAGGTTCACCAAGTAGTATTCTGATTTCCACTGAACAGAATTTGGCATGTTATTTTCCTTTTCCAGAAAATCAATCCCTTTAGAACATAGAACATGGCAATTTTAGGTCAGCAGGCATTTAAAGACACCTTTTTAACTTTCAAGGGCTGGTCTAATAAGATACATTTTGTATGAAAATACCAGTGTTACCAAGATGAGACTTGAATCATTTAAATCTTGAAAGGGTTTAGTTTTAGCTGCTGATGCCTCTTTTACCTGTGGAATTGCTTCTTGTGTTTTAACAGGGGCTGCCCTGGAGGATTGTGATCATCATCGGATATAAGGCTCCATTTTTAGTGCTAACTTTTGGTAACTGTTCAGAATCTATTACAGAGTTTAGGATGAGGGAACCCACAGTGACCTATATCATTTCCTTTCAGACCGTAAAACAGCTCTCCATAGTTAGCCTGATGGCAGTAGAAGCCGGCCTTACATAGTCAGGAACTTTTCCAACATGGCTACAGTCCAGATGACCAAAGGAGTTAGTAATAATTAGCCTCCTCCGTTTCATTAATTTTTTTTCTTTTTTTCGTTTCATTAATTTGTTTTGGGAAGTCGTATCGGTGAGGCAGAGCTGCACCTTTGGCTCATTGATAAAGGCTCTGAACAGGAAAATATTTCAATGAAATTCAGAGTGCTGAAAACACAGGATACCTTTTAATACTCTAAATAGAACTTTTCTACTTTGGAGGGAAAGTGTTGCACAAACATGGCCCCAGTTGTTGCCTGTACAACATATATATTCATACAGCTCTTGCTATTTCTAAAGTCTGGAAAAAGTTCCGTTATCTAAATAAAATTTTAAGATTTCTAAATATATTTTCATATCTTAAATCAGTACTCAGTGGTAGATTTTTGGTAGAAGGTAGAAAAACTATCTTAATTCTTCATCTGTGTAAACCTTTCCCTTTCATTTTTTTTCTTTTTTCTTTTTTATATAATTTATTTTGGTATCATTACAATTACATGTGCAATATTATGGTTATTAAACTACCCCTTCATCAGGTCGCCCCCACCAACCCCATTACAGTCACTGTCCATCAGCGTAGTGAGATGCGATAGAATCATTACTTGTCTTTTCTGAGTTGTACAGCCCTCCCCGTGCCCCCCCAACATTACATCTGCTAATGGTAATGCCCTTTTTTCCCTCTTATCCCTCCCTTCCCACCCATCTTCCCCAGTCCCTTTCCCTTTGGTAACTATTAGTCCGTTCTTGGGTTCTGTGAGTCTGCTGCTGTTTTGTTCCTTCAGTTTTTTTCTTTGTTCTTATACTCCACATATGAGTGAAATCATTTGATACTTGTCTTTTTCTGCTTGGCTTATTTCACTGAGCATAATACCCTCTAGCTCCATCCATGTTGTTGCAAATGGTAGGATTTGTTTTCTTCTTATGGCTGAATAATATTCCATTGTGTATATGTACCACATCTTCTTTATCCATTCATCTACTGATGGACACTTAGGTTGCTTCCATTTCTTGGCTATTGTAAATAGTGCTGCGATAAACATAGGGGTGCATCTGTCTTTTTCAAACTGGGCTGCATTCTTAGGGTAAATTCCTAGGAGTGGAATTCCTGGCTCAAATGGTATTTCTATTTTGAGTTTTTTGAGGAACCTCCATACTGCTTTCCACAATGGTTGAACTAATTTGCATTCCCACCAGCAGTGTAGGAGGGTTCCCTTTTCTCCACATCCTCGCCAACATTTGTTGTTGTTTGTATTTTGGATGTTGGCCATCCTCACTGGTGTGAGGTGATATCTCATTGTGGTTTTAATCTGCATTTCTCTGATGATTAGCGATGTGGAGCATCTTTTCTTGTGCCTGTTGGCCATCTGAATTTCTTCTTTAGAGAAGTGTCTATTCATGTCCTCTGCCCATTTCTTAATTGGATTATTTGCTTTTTGTTTGTTAAGTTGCGTGAGTTCTTTATATATTTTGGATGTCAACCCTTTATCAGATACGTCGTCGTTTATGAATATATTCTCCCATACTGTAGGATGTCTTTTTGTTCTACTGATGGTGTCCTTTGCTGTACGGAAGCTTTTCAGCTTGATATAGTCCCACTTGTTCATTTTTGCTTTTGTTTCCCTTGCCCGGGGAGATATGTTCATGAAGAAGTCACTCATGTTTATGTCCAAGAGATTTTTGCCTATGTTTTTTTCTAAGAGTTTTATGGTTTCATGACTTACATTCAGGTCTTTGATCCACCTTGAGTTTTACCTTTGTGTATGGGGCTAGACAGTAGTCCAGTTTCATTCTCTTACATATAGCTGTCCAGTTTTTCCAACACCAGCTGCTGAAGAAGCTGTCATCTCCCCATTGTATATCCAAGGCTCCTTTATCAAATATTAATTGACTGTATATGTTTGGGTTAATGTTTGGATTTTCTATTCTGTTCCACTGGTCTGTGGGTCTGTTTTTGTGCCAATACCAAATTGTCTTGATTACTGTGGCTTTGTGGTAGAGCTTGAAGTCAGGGAGTGTAATTCCCCGTTTTATTCCTCCTTCTCAGGATTGCTTTGGCTATTCGGGGTCTTTTGTGGTTCCATATGAATTTTAAAATTATTTGTTCCAGTTCATTGAAGAAAGCTGTTGGTATTTTGATAGGGATTGCGTTGAATCTGTAGATTGCTTTAGGTAGTATAGCCATTTTGACAATATTTATTCTGCCTAGCCAAGAGCATGCGATGGATTTCCATTTGTTAGTGTCCTCTAATTTCTCTTAGGAGTGTCTTGGAGTTTTCAGAGTACAGGTCTTTCACTTTCTTCGTTAGGTTTATTCCTAGATATTTTCTTCTTTTTGATGCAATTATGAATGGAATTGTTTTTCTGATTTCTCTTTCTGTTAGTTCATCGTTAGTGTATAGGAAAGCAACAGACATCTGTGTGTTAAATTTGTATCCTGTGACTTTGCTGAATTCAGATATTCGTTCTAGTAGTTTTGGAGTGGAGTCTTTAGGGTTTTTAATGTCCGGTATCATGTCATCTGCAAACAGTGACACTTTGACTTCTTCTTTATCAATCTGGATGCCTTGTATTTCTTTGTTTTGTCTGATTGCCATGGCTAGGACCTCCAGTACTATGTTGAATAACAGTGGAGAGAGTGGGCATCCCTGTCTTGTTCCCGATCTTAGATGAAAAGCTTTCAGCGTCTCGCCATTAAGTATGATGTTAGCTGTGAGTTTGTCATATATAGCCTTTATGATGTTGAGGTACTTGCCGTCTATACCCATTTTGTTGAGAGTTTTAATCATGAATGGATGCTGAATTTTGTTAAATGCTTTTTCAGCATCTATGGAGATGATCATGTGGTTTTTGTTCTTCTTTTTATTGATGTGGTGGATGATGTTGATGGATTTTTGAATGTTGTACCATCCTTGCATCCCTGGGATGAATCCCACTTGATCATAGTGTATGATCCTCTTGATGTATTTTTGAATTCGGTTTGCTAATATTTTGTTGAGTATTTTTGCATCTATGTTCATCAGGGATATTGGTCTGTAATTTTCTTTTTCGGTGAGGTCTTTGCCCGGTTTTGGTATTAGAGTGATGCTGGCTTCATAGAATGAGTTTGGAAGTATTCCCTCCTCTTCTATTTTTTGGAAAACTTTAGGAGAATGGGTGTTATTTCTTCTCTATATGTCTGGTAGAATTCAGAGGTGAATCCATCAGGTCCGGGGTTTTGTTCTTGGGTAGTTTGATTACCGCTTCAATTTCGTTGCTGGTGATTGGTCTGTTTAGTTTTTCTGTTTCTTGCTTGGTCAGTCTTGGGAGGTTGTATTTTTCTTAGAAGTTGTCCATTTCTTGTATGTTTTCCAGCTTGTTAGCATATAGATTCTCATAATATTCTCTTATAATTCTTTGTATTTCTGTGGGGTCCGTCGTTATTTTTCCTTTCTCATTTCTGATTCTGTTTATGTGTGTAGATTCTCTTTTTCTCTCTTAATGAATGTGGCTAGGGGTTTATCTATTTTGTTTATTTTTTCAAAGAACCAGCTCTTGGGTTTCATTGATTTTTTCTATTGTTTTATTCTTCTCAATTTTATTTATTTCTTCTCTGTTCTTTATTATGTCCCTCCTTCTGGTGACTTTGGGCCTCATTTGTTTTTCTTTTTCCAATTTCAATAATTGTGTCTTTAGACTATTCATTTGGGAATGTTCTTCCTTCTTTAAATAGGCCTGGATTGCAATATACTTTTCTCTTAGAACTGCCTTTGCTGCGTCCCACAGTAGTTGTGGCTTTGTGTTTTTGTTGTCATTAGTCTCCACATATTCTTTGATTTCTGTTTTGATTTGGTCGTTAACCCATTGATTAATTAGGAGAGTGTTGTTAAGTCTCCATGTATTTGTGAGCCTTTTTGATTTATTTCTAAAATTTATTTCTAGTTTTATACCTTGGTGATCTGAGAAGCTGGTTGGTAGGATTTCAATATTTTTGAAATTACTGAGGTTCTTTTTGTGGCCTAGTATGTGGTCTATTCTGGAAAATGTTCCATGTGCACTTGAGAAGAATGTGTGTCCTGTTGCTTTTGGGTGTAGAGTTCTGTAGATGTCTGTTAGGTCCATCTGTTCTAGTGTGTTGTTCAGTGCCTGTGTCTTTACTTATTTTCTGTCTGGTTGATCTG
>JAVSCE010014696.1:0-50457 GCA_032199065.1 Smutsia gigantea | reverse complement strand
AAAGATATGCAGCTATTTTTGTGCAAGGAAGAAAAAGTTATTTTATGCCCTCTTTCCCATAACAGATACTCTTGGTGTACAGACTGGGCTAGCTCCCAATGGGTAACACTAATTGTTTGGTGTAAAAAAAAAAAGCACTGCTCCAACCCCAGGAGTCAGGACTGGGGCTTTCTGTCACCTGCATCCACCCAGCAGAGCTGAGATGTGTAGGCATCAAAGGTCAGCCCATTGGGTAGGCCCAGGTCATCATGCACCAGAATCCTCCGGTTTGTGCCATCCATGTAGGAGGTTTCAATTTTGGGGTTATCTCTGTTCCAATCTGTCCAATAAAGGTTCCTGGAGGAGGAAAAGTAGGGGAAAGAGGAAGAGAAATAAGGAAGATGTATGAGAAAATGTTAATTAAAAAAAAACACTTAGAAAGAACCAATGCTGAAGACATTAGCAGATATTAAAACAAAGACTGGCTAAAAAGGCTCTGGGAGGTGACAAGACAAGTTTTCCTTTGCAAAGATACTTGGTTCTGGTTCTTCACTTGAATTCCGTTATTCTGTTACTAATGAATTCACTTCTCTTAAACACAAGGGACATATTATATTTCAATAAGTCTGTTAAAAACAAAACAGAATACCATAAGTGACATAAATACATGGACTTGCCACACACTGTCACCGCACAGTGGGGCATAGCAGACCCAGGGGTCCAGGCCCAGAAGCGGATGCCGACAGAAGCGGCGGTCAAGGCTCTGCTTAGGGAAATGGTCAACCGGCCTCAGAACAAGGGATGTGGTCTCAGAGGAAAGGAATCAGTGTCAAGGAGCCAAGAGCCTGTGTATCAGATTCAGAGCTTGCAGTAGGAAATGGATCAAAGCATTGATGTGCTAGTGAAACCCACAGGAAGGGGTCTCCAAGCTGTTCACACTGGGAGGTCCCAGTGTGGAACTCCCAGGGTACATTTGTGCTAAATTGATTCTCTTTGGCTCAAAAAACTTGGTTGTTGATCCACAATCAACCCAAGCAGAAATGCCCAATTTCTGAGCTGTCGACTTACAAAGTGTCTTGGTAAGATTTGAAAGTGCAACATGGTATCAAGTCTATGATCACAGGCGATTGTAATAAATGTTCTTGAATTTTACCATGTTATTTATAAGCCACCAACTGTAGATTCATTCATCCTGTACTCATTCATTTCAGGAGAGCAATGCTGGAGTTAAAGCCTGACATTCAAGAACATCCAACAAAGCAGATGCAAACAGAATAGATGCATACATGGATGTGCACAACGTACCCTCTCACGGAATCTGTCACGATGCCTCTGGGATTCACCAACTCAGTCTCAAATAGCACCCGGCGCTGGGTACCGTCCAGTCTTGCAACTTCTATTCGATCCAGGTGAGAATCTGTCCAGAAGATGTTGCGGCCAAGATGGTCAAGGGCAATGCCTTCTGGGCTTCCAAGATCTAGAAGAAAACACACAGCACTTCTGATTTTTTTAAGCAGTTAAGGTTAGGTTTTTCTGATTCCTCAGTACTATTTCACATTATGTTCAATCCTTGCACTTTTAAGAAAACAAACAGGAATGTAAAATGCTTGTTTACCAGCTAAGCAACACTCAAAGTGATATATTAAAAATGCTACTTACTCACTTGGTGGACATGTGCCTTGTG
Organism: Smutsia gigantea; assembly: GCA_032199065.1. NCBI lineage: Eukaryota > Metazoa > Chordata > Mammalia > Pholidota > Manidae > Smutsia > Smutsia gigantea. Next base: position 48,794 of record JAVSCE010014696.1, on the reverse strand, counting down.
CACATACCAAGAACCAGGACCTTAGTGATGGCTAAGCTGTGGCCCCACCTTCAAGGAGCCCAGGGCCAGTCACAGTTGGGATTGAGTTCTGGGTTCTGTGGGAGTCTGTGGGACACTGAACTCAGCCTAGTGAGACCAGGGAAGGATTCGTGGGGGAACTGGCACTTCATGAAGTTGGCTCCTGAAGGACCAACAGGAGTTGTCAGGCAAAGATTGTGGATAAGGGTTTTCCAGGGAGCAGGACCAGTACATAGGTATGGAGGAAGAGTGGATATGGCTTAAAGTAAACTGCATGTAATTTTGGATGGCTGGAGACTATGAGGGTGGGGATGTGGTCAGAGATGAAGTTGGGATGCCCTTGTTAATGACCTTAGAGCTTATCCCACAGGCAAAAGGGGGGCGTAGGAAGATCTGAAGATGGGGAATGGAACAAATACATTTACCTTATTCATTAATTATTGGAGAAAAACATAATTTCAGAGAAATAATATATGTAAGAAATCAAAACTGTTAATACTTTTACCCAAGTATTAAGAGTATAAAGAAGCAGTGTCAGTGATCACAAATAACACTCCCAGAAATCTTGTAAGTAACTGGTTTTCAAGCCAGGTGTTGCCACAAGGTAAGCTGACTACAGTATGAAACTTCAGTGCCCACCTAACCTAACCAGAGGTTGGAGATTTCAATGGTTTCCTTACTATAAATAAAACCAAATTAAAAATTAAAACCCCACTGGGGTTTTACTGATGTCACTTAGGATTCTTTCTCCTCTACTGATTAGAGAATTGAAGGTCATTTGGTATGGCTGCGAGTACCTCCTTTGCTAAGCACCACCCACTTGAGGGAGGAACCTCCCTCTCCAGCCAGTTCTGGGAGGCGAACCCTGGCGGTTTGTACTCTTCTTTTCCAATAAGAAAAAAGGGAAGCGGCTTGGTTCCAATGACCAATCCGAGGAGGCGGCGCCTGGTTGTCAGGCAGGTTTGTAAGAGTTCGGGCCAATTGAAGGCGCAGACGCCGCTAGACCCGGGCGCAGCGCGCAGGCGGTGGCGAAGAGACGCCGAGCGGGCCGAGTGCGGCCGAGCAAAGCCGGAGCCGGAGCGGGGCCGCAGGAGCCGGGCCGGGTCCGGACGGGCGGAGATGCCCTATAAACTGAAGAAGGAGAAGGTGAGCGAGACCCTTTTCCTTGCCCCTTCGCTTTGGGGCCTGAGCGGATCTCTGGGAGGGGCCTGAGCCAGGCCCGGGACAGCCCCAGATTGACCCTCCCGTCTGGCCCCCGCGCGGCTCCTGGGGCCAGCCCTCCGCCCCCGCTGCAGGTCGCACCCCTAGCCTGCGGGGCTGCTGGGAAAGCTCCCTCACCTTTCCGGGGATAGAGTTCCCTTATGTACACCTCCCTCCCTTCTTCCCCCTATCCACCCCCGGCCCGGGATATCCTCCTCCCTCTAGATTTGGCCCACTCCCCTGCTTCCACCCCCTATCCCCCACTCGTTTGCCCATTTAGGACAGCCCCTCATCTGAGGCAGCACCTTCCTCCAGAGCTCCCCGCCCCCACGCAGCCCCTTCCCTCCCCGCCTGGGCCTAGGCCTGGGCCGCTTTCTCCACTGTCCCCTACTACCCCTTCTCCCTCCTTGCCAAGCTCCTTGACCTAGAACAGCTCTGCTTTCTCTCTCCTCCACCAAATCTGGCCTAGGCCCCTCCTTCTAGTTCTTCCTCCGCACATAAACTTGTAAGCCAGGACTTAGCTCGTCCGTCTCTTGATGGAACCTCAGAACGTCAGTGCTGGAGGGGATCTCAGAGCGTAATCAGTGTAATCTCTAGTGATACAGATGAGGAGACTGAGGCCCCAACAGGGGAAAGGGACTTGGCCAAGGTCACACAACCTGCTGGAGGCCCAGCTGCAATATCGGGTCTCCTGATTAAAGGCTTCCTCTGTAAAGCCCCCCCTTTCCCCCCATCAGTAGACTCCCAGGTTCATCTTAAACCAGCCACCTTTCCTAATCTGAGCAGGCTCGTCCCCTTATTCCTAATCCTAGGATAATCTTTGCATTTTCTCTTTTGCACCAGTGCTGGATTTCCATCTTTCCTGGGCCACACTGTCTTCAAAATGGGAATCCGTCCTATCAGATTAATTTTCCCTCTTCCCCCACAAGCCAGGAACTGCTGGGCACCCTTGCCTTTGTCCTGGTGTTCCGATACAGGCTGTTTCTTGATGTTGCCTTCTTTCACATTCCTCTTCTACCTCCATACCACTTTCTCCTGTTCTTCATCTCTGCCTTTCTCTACCTTCTATTTCCTGCTGTTGCTGAGGTCTGACTCAGAGGTATGGTTCCTTTGAGGTACAGACTTACAAGAGGATGCTAGGATACCAGTTCCAGCCTCCCCCAGCTTCTCCTCTCCAGAGGCTGGCCCCTTGTGGTGGGGGCTGGCTTTGGCCTGGTGTTCCGCTCACCCGCTTTATGACTCCAGAAGGTGTCTTGCTTTCATTTGCCCTCTGACTGGCTGGCGTGCTGGGCTGCCAACTCTGACCTTATCAATTAAATTCTTTATCCTGTGGCTTTTGGAGATTTGCCAGCCACCCGTGATTCTAGGTTGTCCCCATAACTGCCACGGCCCAAGGTTCTGAGTGTAGGGTTGATGGTTGTGTGCTAGGCGTTTAGCCTCCTTGGGGTGCTGAGCTGAGCAGGTCTGTGTGCCCTACGGATGCCCTGTGTCCTTAGAGGGTGGACGTGCTTAGGTATTTTGGGCAGCCTAGCTGTGCATGATGCATACACAAGTCAACCATCCCAGGGGCTGAGGGGCTCCTTTCAGGAGTGAGGAGGGGCATGGAAATCAGAAGAAGCTAGTGAGGTTCCCCACCCATCCATAGTTTTTAGTCTGATGGAGCAGATACCATCCCATCCACAAAAAGCCTTTCTCTACTAGATGATTGAGAAGAAGAAAAATTCTTAACTAGACTTGGTAGGACCAGAGATTTGGTTGGGAAAGAGTATTGGTAGGATTGGGGTACATTGGGCCAGGACTCCCTTGATCCCCTTTAATATTTAACTTTCTGCTTTTGATTTCCAGTTGCATGTGGCCTTCCTCAATGGTGGACAAATCCTGAGGGGGAGGGAGGTGACAATCTGACTGAGGTTTGCCTGAATGGGCTGGGGGCAGAGAGGAGAGGTGGGTAGAGGATCTTTATTGTTCATCTACCAACCCTCCCCTTTCTCTGTCTCTGCTGGTCCCAGTCCTGACCATCCTTCACAGCTTCCTCCCTGAAGCCTTCCCTGACCCTCAGTTGCGAGTGAGCTCTCCCTCCTCCCCTGGATTTGCAGAATACTTGGTAGGTCACTTATGGTCCTCTTGTGTTCCCTTAGACTGGGATTATTGTGGACAGGACTTGTCTTCCTCCTTGAGATAATAACTGAGCTCCATGGCATCTCTGGCACACAGTGGGTGCTCAGTAGATGGATTCTGAGGCAAATTCCTTACCAGGATTTGCTTTCGTTCTCTCCCTTTTGTTTTGATATGAAACATCTCTTTTAGGGGCTTCAGTGAGGTGTCCCTGCTCCCTCCCACATACTTCTTGTTCATAATAGTAGTAACAACATTGACTAACCTTAGGGTTTTCGTGTGCCAGACACTGTGCTATAGGGAATTAGGTACTATGGTTGTCATCACTTCATAGATGAGGAAACTGAGGCTTAGAGAGGCTAGTTAACTTGCCTGTGATTGTATAGCTAGTAAGAGTTGGACCTGGCACACAGGGCTGGCTCTGAATCACAGTGCCAGGCAGGGCTCCACTGTGGTGTGTGCAGGTCACCTCTTCTGCAGGGCCCAGGGAACTCGGGTGGTGGGCCTGGTTCCCCTGCACCCACACACCCCCACACAGCCAGGCAGCTGGGATCCCTCTTAGAGGCACATTCCCTGAGAGATATGGCTGAGTGCTGGAGGGTGGGTGAAGGGGTACAAAAAAGAACAAGGAGCTTGTGATAAAGTAGGGAGATGAGACATGTACGAAGATGGTCAGCTTTGTCCAAGAGGCCCATGTCCGGGTATGTGCAGTCTCTCAGTGACGCCTACCTGTACCCCCCTCATCCCTTTTGTCTCCACTCCCTGGCCCCTTGGTGAGGGGGCAGTGTGCCCAGCCTGGTCAGTAGGCAGTGGAGGAGTGCTCAGCCAAAGAAGGAGCTCCTTTCCCTGGTGCACCTGCCTGGAGCCGCTGGCACCTGGGAATGGCTTTCTTCCTTCCAACCTCCAGAAAGCCTCCCCCACTCCATCCCACGCAGAGCTCTCTTCTTCCTGAAATCCTTTTGCCCTCATAGTCACAATCACTTGATTTAATATGTCTCACTGAAGGGGCTCAGGTGCTATTGAGTGGCAGAATGTCAGAGCTGGAAGTGATTTTCAGGGTCCTCCAATCCAGTTGTCGTTTAAAGCTCGAATCCCTTCTGCAACATGCCTTAGAAGAGGCATGAAGGCACCTGTGCTTGAACACTTGGGGCTGGGGAGCTTGCGGCCTCACTAGGCACCCGGTGTCTGCACACCTGGTCCTGGAGAAAATTCTTCCTTGTTTGGAGCCCCAGCCTGTCTTCCTGCCACTTCAACTCATGGCTTTTGGGCCTCTGGATCCACATAGAACAACTTGTGTCTTTAGTTCACATGGCAGCCCTTCATGTATTTGTAAGGATCCCTCTCACTCCTCCACTGCCAGGACTCCTCCCTTCCATTGTTAGCCATCCGGGTTCTGCAGCTGTTGCTCTTAGGACATGCTTTTGAATCCCAGTATGAATTACATTGCTCCTGAAGAAAACCTAGGATTTGCCTTTGGTCCTCCCAAAGTCTGATGCTCATACCTGAAGCAGATCCTCCAGAATGGCCCCATCAGTGCCGGAGACAGGGGTGCGTCTGTGTTTCCCGGTGCCATGCACTCCACACAGGTCTGTTAACTGGACGGAAGGTCACATGAGCTGCTGTGGCAGCCACAGCACACGGATGATTTGTATTGAGTTTGCAGTCAGATCTAAATCCCCAAGTCTTTTTCACATTTTCCCCATCCTGTCCCTGTGCAGTTGCTTTTTTTGGCTCAAAGCATAGGAAGAGCTGCTGGGCAGGCCAGGGCTCTGAGCCAGTGGCCAGGTTCCTGAGGGGAGACTTCAGACTAGTGTTCACTCTTTGTAGCTGTTGGGGGCCTTACCTGTCCTGTCGCTGTGCTTGTCCCCCAAGGTGTTCTTGGGACAGTTCCTATACCTGTAACCATCTCTGGGCCCCACTGATTATGCCAGTAGCACCTTCTAGTCTGGGTGCTATTTGCAACATACAGAAAATGCCTTTTTTTGTATTTGATTTTTCCTTAAGACTCCTTTCTTGGTCCTTCCTTGGTAGACACCTTCCCAGACTCTTAACTCATACACTGGCCTTGTGACATAATAGAACATTATTATGCTTAATTATTGTGTTGGTGATGTCTAAACACAATACCAGATTCTAAACTCCTTGGAGGGACTAAAGCCCACTTCATTGTTCCCTAACCCCTCTCCCCCTGGGCTAGGTACAAGGGAGATGCTTTGTGGTTCTGACTGACTGACTGATTGATTCAGTGGGACAGAGGATAATTATAGCAAAGACCTAAGGGGCCTAGACAAGGTCTCTCCATGGCATCTGCTAACTGTACCTCCATCTTCTCCCTACAGGAGCCCCCCAAGCTTGCCAAAGGCACAGCCAAGCCCGGCAGCTCGGGCAAGGATGGTGGAGGCGAGAGTACAGAGGAGGTAAGGACGTGAGCATAGGCCTAGTTATGTGCAGGCACCAGCTCCAGCTGCCTGATAGCTAGTGGGGTGAGGGATCCCAGCAGGTCCGTAGCTCTCAGGGCAGAAGGGAAAGAGGCTTCCACAACCTGGGAGTGACCTGGACAGCCCCTCAGACTGCCCTCAGGCAGACTTCCCTTTGGCTGGTATAGACCACATAAGCTCTCCAATGACTCCTGCAAAGGTCATTTCTCTGTGTGCTGACTTTGAGTGTTTTCCTTTAGGGCAGAAAGCTGGGAGTTCTGGGTCCTGGGGAGAAGGGTTCTCAGTGGGGTGGTGGGTGGTTTCAGCATGAGTAGGGCAGGAGGTGGAGTGTGGCTGGTGTCCCTGCATCAGGCAGGCCTGGCCCACTGGCCTTGGTCCTGAGCAAATGGGAGCTCCTGAAGGACAGTCATGAGCAGAGGTCAGTGCATCTTGGCTACCTAGGGCTGTAAAGCAATAAATGGCAAGCAGAGAGAGCACTGGAGGGTGGAGGGACTTAAGTCCCGAATATGTCTGTGGAAGTTTGGGAGTATGCACTGTGGGATGCTCAGGGTGGCCAGCGACCCTGTGAGTATGTTGAGCAAGCCCCTGTATGACCTGGAAGCTGGTGATCCTTGCTGTCTCTGCTTCCTCCCTCCTGTTGTAGCCCGCCCCTGGGGATGGAGGAGAACAGGAAACAGCTCTCTAATTATGGGCAGGTCTTGGGGGTTTTTGGGAGGGAGAAATCAGTTAACAAGTATGTAGGGTTAACTCCACATTTACATTTTTCTGGGTCCTTCTGGTCCCAATTACCTCTAAAGAGATCCAAGCACTTCTCACACCTGTGACCATTGTTTGAGGCCTCCCTTGAGTAGCTGGGGGAGAAGCAGGGTAGGTTTCCCCATTTTACGGGATGGGAGTTGAGGGCCACAGAAAATAAGTCCCTCCTTCCCCTCCATGTACAGGATAGTCAGCACATGCCTCTAGGATGGTCCTTATCACCTAGTGGTGTTAACTGTTTGTTCAGTGTGTGTTTCTTCCCACCAGACAACTCTGGGAAAGGAGCTGGGCATTACTTGGCGTCGCTTCTTCCCCACACCATGTGCTGTGCCCTTGGTTCTTAGTAAAGCTTCAGTAACTACTTCTGAGGAGCACTCCCTCTGGGCTCTGTGTCCCCTTCAGGAGTGATGACATCTGTGGGACCCACAGGGAAGATAGTTGGGAGCTGGCACCTGACATTCAAAGCAGCAAGGAACAGGACTTAAAGTGACAGAAAGGAATAGTTACAAGGCTGCTCTCACCTTTTGTCTAACTAACTCCTACTTGTTAGTTAGTTACTAGATAGATTGGATGTCGTGCTCTGAAAACAGCCTTCCTTGAACCCACATCCTCAGAACATATGTGGTCAGGGCTCCTGCTCTTTGCTATTCTGGCACCCAGTACCACTGCCCGGCAGCACTTAACTACAGTTAAACAATTCCACATGAATTCATTGTGATCACTTGTCCGCTGTGTTAGCACACAGGTTCCGTGAGGCTCCCCTTTAATGCCGAAGGGCCTGTCACACCAGAGGTGCCAGTATTTGAATGCATTAGTAAGTGAATGAGCAAACCAGTCAACTTCAGATAAGTTCTGGAAGGAACCTTAGAGTCTCACTTCTCATATGTGAGAAAACAAAGCCTCAAACAAGTTAAGAAATATGCTGAGACCAATTGCTAGGATTTCCTCATTGCCTTTCTGCACAAATCTGTTAAAGGCAGTGGGTCGATATCAAGCCCTTTAGAAAAGGAGAGTGGTGAGTTCAGCTTGGGCTCTGTTTTGTGAAATGTTGCTCAGGGCTCACTTGTATGAGGCATCTGCAGGAATTCTGCTCCATGATTTTCTAGGAGAGTACCCATGTGGCCACAGGCAGAGGGATGGTGGAAAAGTTGGGGATCAGGCTGTGAGGCCCAGGGCATCAAAAGCTATTGGGTGCAGTTCTTTTTCTATTCTAGAATTTGGGGGTTTTCCAGCCAAATTTACCTATGTCATGCACTTGCCAGACCCTTTCTAATACGTTCTAATAATTAAGAGCAGCCAACATTTATTGTGCAGTTACTTGTATATCAGTTTCCTTGGGCTGCCATAACAAATTACTGGGTGGCTTAAAATAACAGAAATTTAGTCTCTCGTAGGTCTGGGGGCCAGTAGTCTGAACGAAGGCATCAGCTGGGAGAAAGAAAAAAAACATCAGCTGGCCACGAGCCTCTCACGTTCTAGGGGAAAATCCGTTCCATGCCTCTTTCCTGGCAGCTTCCAACAATCATGGGTGTTCTCTGACTCACAGATGCATCACTCCAGTCTCTACCTCTGTCTTCATGTGGCATTCTTACTGTGTGTCTCTATGTCCCTGTGTCCAAATTTCCCTTCTTACAAGGATACCAGTCATATTGGATGTAGGGCCCACCTATTTTGAACACATCTGCAAAGAGTTGTTTCCAAATAAGGTCATGTTCACAGGTATTGGGTTGATGTGAATTTTGAGGGGACACTGCTCAACCCAGTACACTCTGTCCCAGGTACTGTGCTTAGAACTTTGTGTGCACTTAGTTTTTTAATCATATTTAATCTTGACAACACTCCCTTGAGATCATTCTGTTATTACTGTCACCCCCATTTTACAGAATGTTAAATAGCAGTGTTAAATAACTTTTAGTCAGTGAGTAAACAGAGCTGGAATTCAACCCAGGTCTGTGTGGCTCAGAAGCCAGTTCTCCTGTTCTTAATGACAAAATACACTGGCTCCAAGATGCTAGAAGAGCATCTGAGAAGGAAAGTTGCCTCGTGAGGCAATGTCAGACTCACTGTGACCTGGTGCTGCAGATAAGGGACTTTCCTGGTCTGTCTTTGGAGAAAGCCATTCATTGCTGGGGACTCTTCTGTGTGCTGCGTGTCCTGCCGTGCATTCTGGGAGCGGGAGATTGGGAGGAAGAAATTATCCTGGTTTCCCCCACTTCAGCCTATCCTCTTTAGCCAGACTTGTTACCTAAAACATTTTTGGTCTTATCAGTCCTCTGTTAGCATCTCACTGCTTACAAGTTAAAATGCAAACTCACACCCTGGGCTCTTCTGAGCCAGCCCCACTCATTCTTCCAGCCCAGCCCGCATGCCGTCTGGTTTCTTGCCTCACTGGACTTCTTCCTATCTTTGGCTACAACAAGCCCTTTTATGACTCAGGGCCCTTCCAGATGCGATTCCACTGGCCTGGACTGCTTTATTTTCCCTCTGTCTACTAAACTTATGTTTTTCCTTTAAGAGCCAAATTGAAAGTCACCTCTTCAGGAATGTCTTCCCTGATTCTTCAGATAGAGTTTGTGTTCCCATATCTTGGTGGCACTGTGTTTTGGCATGTCCCTTCTCTTAATAGCTGCTTGAGTGTCTGTCTGTCTCGCCCACTGGACTGTGAGCTCTTTGAGGGCAAGGGCGAGTCTTGCTCACCTTTTAATCTCTAAGGCTTAGCATGATGTTTATGGAATGCAGGAAGGGGGGAGAGAATTCAGCACAGCTTGACAGAGCTCTAGATGTCAGCATAGAAGAGACTGCCTCCGTGATTTGGGGGGTTTTAAAGTAAAACGATCTTTATTTGGCTAGTCTATTCAATATGCAAAAGCTGTGCATTCATCGTTGCATTTTCCATTGTTTTATCTTTCATCTTTCTCTTACAATAACTTCTATAGTGCTTAGTGTGTATTTCTGTCTCCTGCTTTATATTTAAATATTTGTTTTTCATTATTGATGGTGGCTGCATGGGGGCTGCGCTGGACCAGGGTCAGCTGAGAGGGGAATTGTAGTCACAGTGTGAGTGTGGCACAGCCATTCAAGGTGCCACCTGATCGCTCGAGGCCTGAGTCTAGGTAAAGTCTTGGGGTTTGGATCCTGTTAGAAGTGGGAGGAGAGAGAGCTCGGCAAGATGGCGGTGTGAGCAGGGCGGTGGAAATCTCCTCCCCAAACCATATATATTTGTGAAAATACAACAAATACAAATATTCCTAAAAGAGAGACCAGAAGATACAGTACAACAGCCAGGCTACAGCTACATCTGCGAGAACTCAGCGCCTCACAAAACGGGTAAGATACAAAGCCGCGACCCGGCAGGACCCGAGCACTCCCCCGCCCCAGCGCACCAGTGGGAGGAAAAGAATCAGAGTGGGGAGGGAGTGGAAGCACAGGCCGGCTAAATAACCAGCCCTGGTGCTCTGCATCAGGAGCACAGACATACATCGCATGGTGTATTGGAGATTAGAGAAACAGAAGGGCAGGATCCAAGATGGAGACTGCGAGTGGGTCCCCACAGCTGGCTCCCCTGGGACAAAAGAAAAGTGGGTGCTTTTTTAAAAGTCTTAAAGAGACAAGGGCCCAACAGCAGAACAAAACCGTCCCAGCGCACTCGGCTGGGAATCTTGAGGAATTTTGGGCCCCCTAAACAGCTGCTGGGTAAAGCAGCCCAGCCGAAGCCCCTCACTGCGATAAGCAGCCTGCCATTCATTCCCCCTGGCTGGCGCTGCAAATGGTCTGGCGGATTTGCCACAGCTGTGGAATAGAGGGAGAGCGGCCCCGCCCACAGCAGCCACACAGAATCTCCTCCCGGCAGGCATGCAGGTAACTGGGAAGGGCTGCAGAAGCCAGAGCAAGGTCCGGAAGGCACCAAGGGGCGCAGAACGCACCCAGAGTGGCTGCAAACCCCCATAGTGCTCTAGGCTAGCCTGAGGGCGGCCCTGCCCACGGCAGCTCAGGATTATCCCAGAGATTGCCTCCCCGTGTGCGGGTAACCGGCACAGGCTGCGGAGAAGGGCAAGGAGAACAACAAGCAGGAAAGGATTTTGTTCTCCCATCTGACACGTGTGTCACCTGCCTACGACCACTTCTATCGCCATGAAAAGACAGAGGAATATGGTCCAGACAAGTATCACCCAGACAACCCCAGAGAGAGGGCCTGGTGGGATAGATTTAAACAGCCTTCCTGAAAAAGAGTTCAGAATAAAAGTCATAACCATGTTGATGGACCTACAGAGAAATATTCAAGAGCTAAGGGATGAAGTCAGGAGGGACATTACAGAAATGAAACAATCGATTGACGGGCTTAAGAGCAGACAGGACGAGGTGCAAGAGACTGTTAATGGAATAGAAATCAGAGAACAGGAGTACAGAGAAGCTGAGGCAGAGAAAGTTAAAAGGATCTCTAGGAATGAAAGAATATTAAGAGAACTGTGTGGCCAATCCAAAAGGAAAAATATTCACATTATAGGAGTACCAGAAGAAGAAGAGAGAGAAAAAGGGTAGAAAGTGTCTTTGAAAAAATAATTACTGAAAACTTCCCCAACCTGGGGAAGGAAATAGTCTCTCAGACCATGGAAGCCCACATATCTCCCAACACAAGGGACCCAGGGAAGACAACACCAAGGCACATAATAATTAAGATGGCAAAGATCAAAGATAAGGACAGAGTATTAAAGGCAGCTAGGGAGAGAAAAAAGATCACCTACAAAAGAAAATTCATCAGACTATCATCAGACTTCTCAACAGAAACCTTACAGGCCAGAAGAGAATGGCATGATATATTTAACATAGTGAAGCAGAAGGGCCTCGAACCAAGAATATTGTATCCAGCATGATTATCATTTAAATTTGAGGGAGGGATTAAACAATTCCTGGACAAGCGAAAGCTGAGGGAGTTTGCCTCCCATAAACCACCTCTACAGGATATCTTAAAGGGACTGCTCTAGATGGAAGCACTCCTAAGGCTAAAAAGATGTCACCAGAGAAAATAAAATCATAGCAAAGAAAGCAGACCATCCAAATACTAACTAAAGCAAAAAATAAAATCAACTATCCACAAAAACAGTCAAAGGAAATGCAAAAGAGTACAGAATAAAACACCTAGCATATAAAGAATGGAGGAGGAAGAATAAGAAGGGAGAGAAAGAAGCATCAGACTGTGTTTATAATAGCTTAACAAGAGAGTTATGTTAGACTGTTAGATAGTAAAGAAGCTACCCTTGAACCTTTGGTAACCACGAATCCAAAGCCTGCAATGGCAATAAGTACATATTATCGATAATCAGCCTAAATGTAAATGGACTGAATGCACCAATCAAAAGACACAGAGTAATAGAATGGATAAAAAAGCAAGACCAATCTATATGCTGCTTACAAGAGACTCACTTCAATCCCAAAGATATATACAGACTAAAAGTGAAGGGATGGAAAAAGATATTTCATGCAAACAACAAAGAGAAAAAAGCAGGTGTTGCAGTACTTGTATCAGACAAAATAGACTTCAAAACAAAGCAGCAAGAGATAAGGAAGGACATTACATAATGATAAAGGGGTCAGTCCAACAAGAGGATATAACCATTATAAATATATATGCACCCAACACAGGAGCACTGACATATGTGAAGCAAATACTAACAGAATTAAAGGAGGAAATAGAAAGTAATGCATTCATCTTAGGAGACTTCAACACACCACTCACTCCAAAGAACAGATCAACCAGACAGAAAATAAGTAAAGAAGTGGGAGGAGAAGGTGCTTCAGGCACAGGAGGTGCCACTGCAGAGCCTTAGAAGTGGGCCCAGGCAGGCCACAGCTGGGGGTGGAGCGCAGGTCGGCTGGGCCACCGTGGTCAGTGTGCACCCATGCAGAAGGTTCTCTAGGGGATTCGCCTGTCCCCTGCCTCCAGCCCAGGTCCATAGCGAAGTTAGGAGCTGGAGCTTTTAGAGAAAAGGGTTGACCGTGCAGTGAGTGGCTGGCATCCCCCTGCCTCCCTGCTGACAAGCATGTTTCCTGTGAAGGGTGGCCCGAGCAGGGGGTGCCTCCCAGCGCTGGGCACGGGGCTTTGCTGGCTGGATCAGCTGCCTCTCAGAGGCTTCTAGTGTCTGCGGCCTGGCAGCCAGAGGTCCTTGTAAAGCCAGGGTGGCTCAGTGGGGTGGAGGCGGGCAGGCTGACCCCGCTCAGGCACTCTCCCACCACCCAGCCTTCAGAAATGCAGTCCTAGTGGGGAAAGGAACTTCCTTAGGCATCAACTTGTAGGTGCTTTTTTAAACTTGATTTTTAGCCACGCAGCCCTCTGTTCTCTTGACATCTTACCTGGAGAATGGTTGGGAAACCACTGATCTAGTTCAGCCTCCTCCTGTTAGCAGAGGAAATTGACGCCTTGCATCTCCCTTTATGGGAAGAATGCCTCCTTTCTCTGGATGTCGCCTCACGTCTGGGGTGCAGGGTGTGTTGTGTGTCTTATCTGGGAGGAAGGGAGAGATGTGTTCTTCCTCAGCTGCCACCGAGCCCCTCACTTTGGCATCGCTTATGTGTCTTCATCCCACTCTGCTCCCGACGCAGCACAGGGCTTCGTTGTGAGGGTTCCCGGATTGAGACAGGAAGGGCCTGGGCTTGGCCCTCTGACCAACCAACCAAACACTTGTTGAATCCCTGTTAGGTGTCTGTGCTGAGGGACCATGAAGGAGGGCAAAGCAGGGGCCTGGCTTTCAAGGCACTTGCTATCTATCTAGTTGGACACATGACAGGCCAAGCAAGAGGTGTCACTGGGGGTGATCCCAGAGCCACTGGAGCAGACAAATAGCGCCAGGAGGTTGGGGGCGGGGTGTAGACACCCAAGGGTTGGAATGATCTAAGAAGGTTTTTTGGAAGAGGGTAGGACTTAAGCTGGGTTTTGAAAGATTCAGTGCTTACTTGAGCTCCCCCATTTTAAAACGAGGATAATGGACTCAGAGGAATATTTAAGGTGGGCTAGTTTCAGGAGTTTCCAGGGATTCCTGAACAGGATGCATTCCTAAAACCCAGGGATGGAAAATAATTATTAATAATGATAATAGAAGACACTGCTTATAAAACAGTCTTCTGTGCCATATACTGTTCACTTAAATCCTTATTATAACCCTATGAGTTAGGTACTCTTGTCATCCCCTTTTTACAGTTGAGGAAACTGAGGCACAGAGAGAGTGTGGCTTTCTGGAGGTTACTCAGCTAATAAATGGCAGAGCTAGGAGTCAGACCCAGGCAGTCTGGCTCCAGTCTGTGTTCTTCACCACTAAGCTCTACAGATAAGGCCTGAAGCAGGGGAGGATCTGATGCACACCAAGCTCTGGCCCCCAACCTTCTGCTTCTCTCCCTGTCCCCACCAAGGTGTGATCCATCTACCATGTGCAGGAAGAGAAACTCCAGACTCCAGGGTGCCTGCCCTGTCTAACTAAAATCACACTGCTCAATGCTAGTCATAGCAGGAGAGATGTGATGGCTGCTCTTGTCCCACTTTGTGGCATTCCCCTGGTCAGATTGGTGTCTGGGGCTGTCATTTCATGCAGAGAGGGCCAGATGGCCAGAGCCGTAATGAGCTACATGGACCCACAGGCTTGCCCAAGGCTGGCCCAGTGTTTCCCTCCTCTTCCTCTGATCCCCAGATAGGGCACAAGCTTGACATAATTGTTTCTATTAAAAATTGAGAGCATACAAAGGATAACATTTCTGTCTTCCTCCTACCCCCTACCCCAGAGGATCTCAGATTCACCCATTTTGGTAATAAGGGATAAGGGTGTGGTGGTGGGGCTGGAGAAGTGGGGATGGCGAGTAGGAGGGCAGGTCAGCTTTTCCTGTGGTGTTGGTGCCCAGCTGGACATGGCCTCAGCGCTCTTGCCCTGTGGCAGTCTCTGGTTGGGTGCAAGGGCTGGCCTGTGGCTCGGTCTCTTCCATTCCTGACAAGCAGTTACCTGAACAGTACCTGTGGGTGGGTAGCCCTGCAAACACCTGTGTGTAGGCTTCTGGAAATGGGCTTTATGGGGCACTGACATCCATGTCTAGGAGGAAGTAAAGAGATAGCTTAAAAAATTTAGCAGTATTTCTCCCATTATAAAAGCAAGTGTCAACTTACAGAAAATTTAGAAAAAGGCCTCCTATTATTCTGCCACCATGGGAGATGGTCATGAGCTCAATGGTGGAGTTGTTCTTTTCTGATCTAGGTTTTGGATTCTGTGCATGTGTTGAAATGTGGGTGAGCTAGTTTTGCATGTATAGGTTTGTATTACCTTATTTAACTTAGCATGGGAAGCAATTTTCTGTCATTAGTTTTAAGCTTTTTGTTTTAAATTTCTATCAACATGACACTGTGGTAAATTGTTCAGAAAGTCATACAGTACACTTGGGCTTGTAATGAGAAGCTCACCCATGCCCCATCCCCTCCTCTATTGCTCTGTGGCATCCACTTTCAACTCCTCCTTCCTTGGCGAGTGACTTCTATACTTCCAAAATAAGATTGTTTTACTGTGGGGTTTTTTTTTCGTTTAATTTTTAAGCTTTAGATAATATCTGCTGACTTCCTACTGTGGAAAATTAAGGCCTCAGTATCTTATACCTTCATACAGACATTTCCCTCCTCCGAAAGTATTTAATACCAATTTTGGGTAAATTACTTTGACTGTGTAAATATTTTTCATAGCTGAGCCATGTATGATTACATTTAGTACGTAGTTTTCATAAACATAATTTTAACTCCATGATTTTCCATTTATTATTTGCTGTTATAAATAAGGCTGTAAAAAGTGCACACAGAGCCTGTTTTTATATTTAGGATTTTTCTTAAGCTATATTTTGAGTAAATTCCTGAGATAAGGGAATGAATTTCTTTTAACTGAAGAATGTCACACGTTCAGTAAAGTGGTAGAGTATGGTTATCTTATTCTACAGCTCAGTGAATTTTTACATTAGTTTACACTATGAACCACCTTCCAGATCCAGTCAAGATACATAGAATGTTTCCATTACTCAATTTCTTCATGCCCCTTCTCAGTCAATTGCCGCACCCCCGCCACCCCTGTTCCAGCAAGATAGCCACTTTGCTGACTTCTGTCATCATCAGTCCACCAATTAGTTTTGCCTGTTTGTGAACTAGAATGAATATTTTGAAAGCTGTTAAACAGTGGGCATCATTTTGGGGGAGACAGCTTGTTGACCACTCCCTTCCAAGGATAACCCTTAGTGATGTCTGACCCTGCCCTTAGCGCCTCGGGGCAGGAGACAGCTGCTTACTGTCCAGGCCTGTATGAGCATAAATGGATGTGGGGTGGGGGATGGCCTAGGCCTCGGGTGGGAGGCGTATCTTGGGGAGTGGACTTCACCGAATTGCTTGTCTGACTAGGCCCAGCCCCAGCCGCAGCCCCAGCCTCAACCACCACCATCCAACAAGCGTCCCAGCAACAGCACGCCGCCCCCCACCCAGCTCAGCAAAATCAAGTACTCAGGGGGCCCCCAGATTGTCAAGAAGGAACGACGGCAGAGCTCCTCCCGCTTCAACCTCAGCAAGAACCGGGAGCTGCAGAAGCTTCCAGCACTGAAAGGTACTTGGTGCCTCAAGGGGGGAGGTGCACTGGGCGTTGGTGCAGTGAGTTTGGGGGAATGTAGGACTGGGGTGGCAGGATGGGTGGGGGGAGCCCATAAACGAGTGGGGCGTGGTAGTGAGGTACTGGGGAGGAAGACCTGACTGTGGCCCACCCCTCAGATTCTCCAACCCAGGAGCGGGAGGAGCTGTTTATCCAGAAACTACGCCAGTGCTGTGTCCTCTTTGACTTTGTGTCAGATCCACTCAGTGACCTCAAATTCAAAGAGGTGAAGCGGGCAGGACTCAATGAAATGGTGGAGTACATCACCCATAGCCGCGATGTTGTCACTGAGGCCATTTACCCAGAGGCTGTCACCATGGTGGGCACAAGGCAAGGGCAGAGCGGGCAGGGGCAGGGGCTCTGGAGAAGCCCGGCTAGAACTCTCACCTAGTGCTCCCTCAGTTTTCAGTGAACCTCTTCCGGACACTGCCACCTTCCTCAAATCCCACTGGGGCTGAGTTTGACCCAGAGGAAGACGAGCCCACCCTGGAAGCTGCATGGCCACATCTCCAGGTACCGGGGCAAGGAGGCAGGCTGGCCCTGGCTGCAGCGCCGTGAGCCACCCTGACACCTGAAGCAGGGGTATCGCCCAGTCCTTGGGGAATACCCGAGTGGATACTTCTTCCCCCCACAGCTCGTGTACGAGTTTTTCTTACGTTTCCTTGAGTCTCCGGATTTCCAGCCAAACGTAGCCAAGAAGTACATTGACCAGAAGTTTGTCCTTGCTGTGAGTCCCTGAAGTTCCTGTTCCTCCCTCCTTCCAGTCTATGAACTCTAGCCCTACCACCCTCACTCCAGGCCCAGGGCTCTTTCTCTGCTGAGTGTACATGTATATTGAATGTATTCAGTACATATAATTGAATACATTGAATATGTTTGCTGCTGTGTCTGGTACAAAGGGACTATACAAACAAACCTCCTCTGCTCTTGAGAAGCTTCCAGCACAATTGAAGGAAATAAAAAGCAACATGGTTACCTTTACCCAGTGGGGTTGCAAAAATAACATACCCACACCTCACCTTGGGAAAAACAGTATAATAGAAGCACCCTGCTTTCCAGAGACTTGTCCCCACTCCCCCTCTCCAGAGAACACTGGGCTTCCTCTGGCGAGGCTCCTACATCGGGAGCCTTCCTTGGCTTCTGCCTTACTCACCACCTTTTCTCCTGCCTGCTCCCAGCTCCTGGACCTGTTTGACAGTGAGGACCCTCGAGAGCGGGACTTCCTCAAGACCATCTTGCACCGTATCTATGGCAAGTTTTTGGGGCTCCGGGCTTATATCCGTAGGCAGATCAACCACATCTTCTACAGGTGAGGCCAGGAGCCAGGCTTAGGAGCAAAGCAAGGCCCCGTTAAAGAGGCATGGGGGAAGGGATGTTGGGGGAGCTCTGCAGAATACTGAGGGATGTGAGGTGTTGTCAAGATAGCTTTTTTCTTCCCTCAGGTTCATCTATGAGACAGAACATCACAACGGGATTGCTGAGCTCCTAGAGATCTTGGGCAGGTGAGAGGTGGGGTGGAGGCACGTGTGCCTGAAATAGGTCAGGGGTATTGGTGCACTGAGCTTGGGCCTGGCCCTTTGGTCCTAACAAACCTCTCTTAACTCCTAGCATCATCAACGGTTTTGCCTTGCCCCTTAAGGAAGAGCACAAGATGTTCCTCATCCGTGTCCTCCTTCCCCTTCACAAGGTCAAGTCCCTCAGTGTCTACCACCCTCAGGTGAGCTGCCCTCCTCCTGGTGATCCCTGACTGGCAGCAGCGGGAGGGAGGGAGGTATTCCAGCTGGGATGGGGGTGCAGAGGGAGCAGGTGGGAGAATTCCTCTCTACACTTCCTTTTCCTGTCTGGGTTCTTGCTTGTCTTGCTGACCTGAGACCTGGGCCCTGCACCTCACCTCCTTTCTGCCGCAACCTTTTGCAGCTGGCATACTGTGTGGTACAATTCCTGGAGAAGGAGAGCAGCCTCACGGAGCCGGTAATTCCCCTTCTGGGCCGCAGGGTCCACCTCTTTCTTCCTGTCAGTAGCACTTGCCAGTCTGTGCCTATCGAGCAGCACCATCAGCAGTGCTCAGGAGGGATGTGGCCCGGCATATGATGTGGTTTGCTCCCTGAAGGAGAAGGAAAACTATATCCACCTAGGAAACAATCCAAGCCAGAGAAACACGTGCAGCTAGCTGAAGTCACCCATACTGTGCCCATCAGGGTCAGGGAGAGAGGGCAGGAAAGCCTCCTGGAGAACCAGGCAGGTTCATGACAATTTTATCTTCATGTCGTCGTCTTCTCACAGGTTATTGTAGGACTTCTCAAATTCTGGCCCAAGACCCACAGCCCCAAGGAAGTGATGTTCCTGAATGAGCTGGAGGAGATTCTGGATGTCATTGAACCTTCAGAGTTCAGCAAAGTGATGGAACCACTCTTCCGTCAGCTTGCCAAGTGTGTCTCCAGCCCCCATTTCCAGGTGAGACCCAGACCCAGCATATCCCAGCCCCTGCTTCTTAGAAGCTTGAGGGTCTTCAGCAAGGGGAACCATATTCCCACTGAGTCACACCTGTTCTCACTAGGTGGCAGAGCGTGCTCTCTATTACTGGAACAATGAGTACATCATGAGCCTGATAAGTGACAATGCCGCCCGAGTCCTCCCCATCATGTTCCCTGCACTCTACAGGAACTCCAAGAGCCACTGGAACAAGTAGGGGTCTGGGCCGGGCCTGGGTGGTGGGGCTCTGGTTTTGGAAGCTGTGAGGGTATGGAAGAACTAAAGAGCCAATGGTCTCACCTGGTCACTCAGCAAGGGGGCAGGTGCCCAGTGCATTGCTAGGACCTTGAGGGACTGACTGGGGAGAAAAGGTACCTGCGTGAGATCTCTGTGATGCAGTGATCCGATGGCCTGTAACACATCTCTTGCAGTCACATACTCTGCAGCTTTGGAGTCGTGATTCGTTGCTGTGAGAAGCCGATGTGTTCTTCAGAATGTGTTGAATCCGTGTTGTAAAAAAGCTTTCTTGCTAAAAGCAAGTGCACTGTGGTGCAGATGTGTCCACCATGCTGTTGGGAGGCCCCTAGTGTGGGCTAGGAAATGGAAAGTAGGGGGAAGAAGGTAGGTCTTGGAGCACAGGGTTGGGGGGGAAAGATGGACAAATGGGCCAATATTTGTGAAGACGTTGAACGGCAATCTCAAGTCATGTTATTTGGCCAGAGATGAGTTTACACTGTACAGAGGTTTGTGAAATGGGAGTAGTAAATGAGAATACTTCATAGGCGAGAGCAAATTGGGGTCCTGACACTAAGGGCAGGCCCTGGCCTCCTATACCTCATCTTTCTTCCTGGTGGCAGGACAATCCATGGACTGATTTATAATGCCCTCAAGTTGTTTATGGAGATGAATCAGAAGCTCTTTGACGACTGCACGCAACAATACAAGGCAGAGAAACAGAAGTGAGTCTCTCTCTACTGGGGGGCTCTCATGTTCTACCACCAGGTCCCCTTTGCTTCTTTCTCAAGACCAACCCCAAACTACGTCTGCTTCCTCAGGGGCCGGTTCCGAATGAAGGAAAGAGAAGAGATGTGGCAAAAGATTGAGGAGCTGGCCCGACTTAATCCCCAGGTGAATTTTTTCTGCCACTACCCTTAATTGAGGTGCCCACCTTGGGCTGGAGGATGGTTGTTTGAAGATTTGAAGCAAATAGGTTCATAAACTTCTGAAGTGGCTCTCACCCTTGCCATGCCTCCTTTCCTCCTCAGTATCCCATGTTCCGAGCTCCCCCACCGCTGCCTCCTGTGTACTCGATGGAGACAGAGACCCCCACAGCAGAGGACATCCAGCTTCTGAAGAGGACAGTGGAGACAGAGGCTGTGCAGGTGGGAGGGCACAAAGTGGGGGATGTGCAGAAGTAAAAGCTCTGGAAGGGAGAGGAGACAGGAGCAACAGGGCCAAGGAATAAGGGGAGGGAACAGTGGAATTTATTGGGAATTGGTCCTGTTTCTCACCTTCTCCATATTCACACATAGATACTAAAGGACATCAAGAAGGACAAAGTGCTGCTTCGGCGGAAGTCGGAGCTGCCCCAGGACGTGTATACCATCAAGGCTCTGGAGGCGCACAAGCGGGCGGAAGAGTTCCTAACTGCCAGCCAGGAAGCGCTCTGACCCCCTCACCTTCCTACCACAGGGCCACAGCCCACTCAGTCCTGGAACACTGCCCCAACCCTCCACCCTCTGCTCCCCACTGGCTGACCTGGGGCAAGGCAGTGCCTCTCTAGCCACTCTAGGGAGGGGATGTGGCACTTGAAGCAGGGACACCCAGAGTGGTCCCTCTTCTCCCCAAAATGTGTTCATGCCTCCCTGTGGCTAGTACAGACAGGCTGAGGATCTCCATGCTCAGACAACTTGGGGATGCCTGTCCCCTTGCTCCTAACCCCACAGCTATCTGAGGCTGCTCTGAAAAATCATACAGGAATACATATATACTCCTCTCACCTTCCCTTCATCTTCCTTTGAACTCCAGCTCTTTCCTTCTGTCCCTCCCTTGCAGAAGCATATAGGGAGCAGTGGGAGATTATTTTCACCAAAGTTATGTCAAGCCCCATTGGCCCTTGGAGTGAGCAGCTAGAGAGGAGCCAACCCCCAACAGCACAAATGGGCCTCCAGCCCCAGCACTGTGCAGGCTCACGGGGTTGAATTATTTCCCCTTGCCCCTTGCCTTGCCTGACCAAGACAAGGGAGGAGGTCAATAGGAGAACACAGGGCCCAGATGGACCAAGAGGAGAGGTTGAATGAACACCCTGCCTGTGCGCCCCCTTTGGCGAGCAGTAGTCCTGGGACTACAGACATGGAAGGGACCACCCTGGGACTGACTGCTGTCCCCAAAGCTAGAGGAAGGGAGCAGGGAGCAGTGCCCCAAGCATGGCTCCCCCAACACCTTTTTATTTCCTTGTCTGCATTGATGCTGGGCAGGCCCTCCTTGTCCCTTTCAGACACCCTGGAGGGGCAAGGGCTGAGGAGGGCCAGACCCAAATTATAGGGGCACAGGCAGTGCAGCTCTGGCTGTGTACATAGGGTGCTTTATTGTGCTCCACAGAATGATACATGCTAAGGTGGGTTGGGCTTGGGCAGATGTCCCCGTATGTACAGAACTGAATAAAGTGGGTCTCTGAGAAGTCTGATTTGCCTTGATGTAGAAAGGGAGAGGGGAGGATGGCATGGATATTACTACCAGGGATGTGTTCAGTTCTATGCTGGTTCTGGCATGGAATGCAGGGAGATGAGGCAGCTCTCAGGGTGGTCACTTCCACGCTGGGCTCCCCTGCCGGGCTTGAAGTGCCTTCTGTACCACATCTTCCCACTGGGCATCTGAAATCTCCCGAGCCCAGGCAGGAACGCCTGGCGCAGGCAGGCTTACTCCAGCCATTGTCCTTTTCACCAGCTCTACATGCTCTGAAATCAAGCGGAGGACCAGTTAGGACATTAAGAAACAGTGGGACCAGCTCCCCTCTCCATTTCTTGAATTAACCCAGAACCCTTCGGCTAGTAAGGTCACCAAATCCAATCCGATTATTTCTAGGCACACCTGTCCAACCTCCAAGTCTAGTAGAACAGCATTTCACCTAGATTCTGAAGTCTGCAAAATCTTAAAAGACTACAAACTGTTTGAGGAACAGGGTGTTCCTCTGTCACTTTACTATTTCTGACCAGTCTCTTCCATAATTATTCCAGAATGAGTGATTTTTTAACCTGGGTCCATTGGAATAGAGCTGTGGTTGCTCAATGCTGTAGCTCCCGCCTCATCTTCATCTTCACTCTCTAATGGTGGGTCTGGCAAATGAAGCCCTAGGGCCTGCAGAACCAGAAAGAAGACAATTTAGGGCTAGCCCTCTGGGGACCCCAGCTTCACCTGCTCAGGAACAATGCCTCCCCCACCATACCTGGATCCGATCCTGGATATCAGCAACTACATCTCCATCCCCCACTGGTGCCAGCTCCACGTCCTCTTGTTCAGGGTCTTGGTTCAGGGGCTGGTAAGAGTAGCCAGCTGGGCCTACCCCTGTATCTTCCTGCTCTTCCTCAGGTTCCTCACTGCTCCAATCCCCAGTGCCTTCTGTGGGGCCCTGTTGCTGCCCTAGTTCCTCAGTCTCACTGGGGAAGATTCGCTCAGGGCCCATGGTGTCTCCCCCTAGAACTACTGCTGCCATCCGGGCAGGGGCTGCAAGAACAGGAAGACAGGAAAATTGGGGTCGAATAAAGTTAGGTCCACCTTCAGCCCCTTATCCACTCACCTGTGGTCTCCTAGGTCCACAAAACATTTAAATACTCCCAAGCTTCCTGCAGCCCACCGTCTCTGGGCCCTCCACCTTTTAAGTCGTCTCTTATCTCGAACCGAGGCCCACTCACCTTGCTCCGGCAAATTCTTAACAGCCCAACTCAAGGCCATGCCACCTCCCCAAAGACACCCTTCCATGATTTCACCCTCCCCCACCCCGCAATTTGGTAACTCCGGGGCGCCAACTCCCCTAAACAGGGTGTAGTCGCCCCCTTCTACATTCTCAAAGGGGTTGCCCTCTGTACCACCTAATAAACGCCCTTCAGGCCCCAGGGGCTCCCCTCAAATGGCCCCAGCTGCGTCGCCCCCACACCCGGCCCCCCGACTCTCGGCGCCGGTGTTTGCGCGGGCCTCACCAGCTCGGCGCCCGGAGCCAAACCCGCACCTTCACTTCCGGCGGGGCAGGACGTGCTGAAGCGCCTAGTCCTCAAGCCCCGCCCCGTGCTCATGATTCCCGCTAACGGAAACTACGAGTCCGGCCCTTGCTCCACCTCCGCCATCCTCTGTCCAGACAACGGACTACATTACCCAGTGACTCCCCACGGGTTTGTTTGTTTGTTTGTTTTGACACATCTGCACATGCGCACAATCTCGTTAGGCTTCTGCCTTCCCCTCAGCTCCGTGCGTCTCTCCTGACACCCGTGGACTACAAGTCCCGGTAGGCTTTGCGTGCGTATCTCTTGACTGCACGTGCGCACACAGCTACCCGGCGGAAGCCCGAGCCCTGCTGTGTTTATCTCGTTGGGGATCTAGTAGTCGGTTGGCGCACAACGGGTTTTAGGCTGCAGGTAGCGCGAGGACCCGCGGCCCCGCCCCGGCCCGGCCTGGCAGGTAGTCCGGGGTGGGTTGAGGAATAACAAAAATTGGACGGGCTCGGGTCGCCCACGCTTGGAGCTGGCGTCGTGGGGAGGGGCCTGAGGGTGATGAGGTGGGGGTGGGGAGGGAACTAGGGAGATGATGGGAAAGGAGTGTTAATGAAGGGCTCGGGGAGGATGGTAAGGAAATGGGTGGGAGAGACGGGGTGGCCGGAGGAGGCACTATAGGGAATTGGAAGGAGCCTGGGTTATGAGTAAAACGGAGAAGCCGAAGATAACAGGAGGGGAATCTGGCTCTGTGGGGTAGGGGAGGTCAGGATGACTGGAAGAATACAGGATAGCGTCATGTACAGGGAGAAATATATCTGTGGCCGAAAAAGGTCAGTGAATATTAGCTTTTGCCTCTTAGTGGAAGAAGGAAAATGGAGGGTTGTTGGGGAGGAGCTTGGAGCAGTCAGAGAAGGAAAAAAGAAAAAACTGCAAAGCTCTCAGGAGATCAAGAAGGGCAAGAAATAGGGAGTGAAAATTACAAGAGACCAGGGGGGCAGGTAGGTAAATGAAGGGAATTGAAGAAACTTGAGAATGCAGCAGTGATGAAGGATGCAGGGGACCCAGAGATAAGCAGAGCCCCTGAGAGGCTGCAGGCTCATTTTTCATGAACTTGAATTGTCCTTACGAAGAAGCTAAGATTTTCTCCATCTTCAGGTGGGATTGCTTCCTGTTCCCCCCCAACCCCCCCCTCCCCCCCGCCTTGACATACCTTGATATAGCTGCAAGGGGAAGTAGAAGCTATGAGGGAAGATGAAGTTCTTCCATTCTAAAGCCCTTCCACCTCCTATCTGTCCCCCAAAGCCCAGATCCAAGATCTTTTGGATAGAGGACAGGAGTAATGAAGTGAGAGTAGTTTCCTGCTGGGGCTATTTTAGGTTTGGCAGGGTAGCTATTTAAAGCAAGGGGTGGAGGGTTGAGGGAGATGGAGGGGGCGGGGGTGGCTGGAGACTGGCAAGCCAGCCAAAAGTTACATCTCTTTCTTGCACGGGGCCTCCCTTACTGGAGCTTTCACTGTGCCTGAGGTTCTGCCTGATTCTTCCTCTGCTAGGGTTTCTCGAATGGGGAGTAGATGATGCACCCAGACCCAGCAGGGGCTTGCCAGCAGAGGCAGTGCCTTTGCAGGAGGATTTGCCTGACAGAACCTTCAGATGGACCCCTTTTCACTAGCTTGGCAGGTTGTCTTTCAAAGACCATGAAAGAGGGTCTCCTGCCTGGGTCTTTTTCTTGTCCTACCCAAGTGCTTTTTTGCTTCCTTTGCCCTTGCCAGTGCACTCCCCCTCCGCTGTTCCCTTTCAAGGACCCAGATGGGAGAAGAGCTGCTTGCTGGAAACAGCTTGTTCTCTATCATGATAGCAGGCTTGGGGAAGTGGCAAGTGGAGAAAACCCCTCCTCCCCACCCCCACTCCCTCAGTTCCCTGCAGACACATGCTTTCTGGCTCAAGTTCCTGGTCTTCGCAACATACCAGGCACAGCTTTCAAAAACTCCTCGTGCCTGTGACGGGCCCTGGGTGACCCCAGTGACAACACCTCAGCTTGACGAGAGCTGCCTGTGGGGGGCTAACCGTCCATGGTGACATGGAGGCCCCTGTTCTGGATCAGTCCCACTCTGTCCTGGATAGGGGGCTCTTCCACTCTAAAAGCCTACAAGCTTTTCTGCTTGGAAGCATCCATGCCAGTTTTTAGAGGACCATCTCAGGCCAGCTGGGCTATAAATAGCTTTGAGTATTTTGAGAACTCTGTCCCCACCTTAAAGAGCAGAGATTCTTAGAGAGGTGGCAGTAAGCAGAGCCAGAGAGATGAGAACACACTGGTCTGGGAAGTGAGCATGGAGCTTGTGCCAGGCCAGAGACAGGGTGGAACCCCTGTGAGTAGGGGGCAACCATGCTGAGCCCTTGATCAGCAGATTCTGAGCTGGCAGTCAGGTTGGAGTGGCCCCACCTTTCTCTGTTGGAGGACACAGGACCACGGCTAGCTCCCTGACCTCAGCAGTAACCCTGGGGCAAGACTAGCCACCCGAGCCGCCAGTGGGTGGTGTGGGAGGGCTACCAGGGTGACCGAGTCACGGTGAGCCAGACAGAGGTTCTGCCTGAGGAGCCTGTGGCCTGAACTTGTTTGCAGGCAGCAGAGGTAGCAGGCCGTGCCGGGGGGGCATGTTGCTGTGACCCGTGGCCCAGGGGATGTTACGGTGGACAGTGCACCTGGAGGGCGGGCCCCGCAGGGTGAACCATGCTGCCGTGGCTGTTGGGCACCGGGTATACTCCTTCGGGGGTTACTGCTCTGGTGAAGACTATGAAACACTGCGTCAGATTGATGTGCACATTTTCAATGCAGGTAAGCTAATGCTGGAACCAGCCCTGGGTGCCCACATCAGGGAGGGGAACGGGCAGGTGAATGAGGTTTGGTGGTGGTCCCTGTAGCCAAAAGGGATAGGGGAATGAATATCTGGTTTAGGAAAAGGTGGACCACCGGGGAGGGAGGTTCCCAGGGCTGAGCAGAGCTGTGCCCACAGTGTCCTTGCGTTGGACAAAGCTGCCCCCAGTGAGGCCTGCCGTCCGGGGGCAGGCTCCCGTGGTACCCTACATGCGGTATGGACACTCAACCGTTCTCATCGACGACACAGTCTTCCTTTGGGGCGGGCGGAATGACACCGAAGGGGCCTGCAATGTCCTGTATGCCTTTGACATCAGTGAGTATGGGTCTCAGAGGGGCTGTGTTCTACCAAATGGTGCATTGGGGCTGGGAAAGATATGGGCTCAGGCAGCTGGGAATTGGGAACCCCAGAGTCCAGAAGGGAGTGGCAGAGATTGCTTACCTGGTCCATCTTCTCATCTCCTTCAGATACTCACAAGTGGTCCACACCCCGCGTGTCAGGAACAGTTCCTGGGGCCCGGGATGGACATTCGGCTTGTGTCCTGGGCAAGACCATGTACATTTTTGGGGGCTATGAGCAGCTGGTAGGTCTGGGAAGAAAGTAGAGGTTTAGAGTGGGAATGAGAAAGTAGAAGAGGAGTTGAGGGTGGTGGGGAGGCTTTGGCTTGTTCTCAGGTTTTGAGGAGGTCAGAGAGTGACCATTGACCCCCTTTTATTCCTTTCTTCTCTTCCTTTCTCATTCCACTCAGGCGGACTGCTTTTCCAATGACATTCACAAGCTGGATACTAGCAGCATGACATGGACACTTATCTGTACAAAGGTCTGCCCTTTTTTCTTTTTCCCGGATCCCTACCCTCGATTGAAGAAACCATAGGGAGCCCAAACAGTGAGATCAGATCCCTTCCTGGCCTCCTTGCTGACTCCCTCCCCTTCATCTCTCTGGTTCTGCCCAGGGCAACCCTGCGCGATGGAGGGACTTCCACTCAGCCACGATGCTGGGCAGTCACATGTATGTCTTTGGGGGCCGTGCTGACCGTTTCGGGCCATTCCATTCTAACAATGAGATTTACTGCAACCGCATCCGTGTCTTTGACACCAGGACTGAGGCATGGCTGGACTGTCCGCCCACTCCAGTGCTGCCTGAGGGGCGCCGGAGCCATTCAGCCTGTGAGTGTCTCTTAGGTCCCTGCAAAGTCCCCCTTCCCGCTCACTGTCCTCACACTCTTGACGTTCCTCTCACCTTGCAGTTGGCTACAACGGGGAGCTGTACATCTTTGGTGGCTATAATGCAAGGCTGAATCGGCACTTCCATGACCTCTGGAAGTTTAACCCTGGTAAAGAGTGCTTGCTGCCTTTAAGGGAGAAACAAGGAGCAGCTGGTTGACGTGGGGTGGAGCAGGGTGGTAGAAAAGAATAATCTTGAGTGGGTAAGGGGTGGGGACTAGGGAGGATGTCTAGACTGGGCAGGTATTGAGCCTCTGCATAAACTTCTTGTTAGTGTCCTTTACCTGGAAGAAGATTGAACCGAAGGGGAAGGGGCCATGTCCCCGCCGGCGCCAGTGCTGCTGTATTGTTGGTGACAAGATTGTCCTCTTCGGGGGTACCAGGTTAGGAGGAGAGCAGGGAGGGCTTAGGGAAGGGCCTGCATCTGTGAATAACATGGGGGCGTTTGAGCAACAGGGTCTCATGTGGCCTTTTCCTTCCTCCTCCTCCATCTCCTCGGTCCCCACAGTCCCTCACCTGAGGAAGGCCTGGGAGATGAATTTGACCTCATAGACCATTCTGACTTACACATCTTGGACTTTAGTAAGTACACTTAGTCCCAAAGTGTTCCTTCCATCAGGGTCCCTGTCTGTGGGTTGTGACATCCAGGGCTGGACCTTTTCCTTGGCTTTGACCATCTCCCTCTCCCCTACTTCTTTAAAGGCCCTAGTCTGAAGACTCTGTGCAAACTGGCTGTGATTCAGTATAACCTTGACCAGTCCTGTTTGCCCCATGACATCAGGTAACAGTGGGCGGTTAGAAAGGAGGAATTGGTTGAGGGTGAGTGGGTAGTAGGAGAACAACCTGATTAGCTTGGTCTGAGTGTGGAGGAGATGAGTGTTTGTTCTGCTAGGGATGTAGTATACTTGAGAATGAGATGGAAGGAGTTAGAAAACTGTCACCTAGGTGACAAAGCAGTTTTTCAAACCAAGCTCAAGCATCGCTTCTTGAGAACTGAGCCTATACAGGTAGTTTTGTTAACATGCTGAAAAAGTTTGTTTAAATCTTAGGACCCAGCTGCAAAGTAAAGACGAGTTTAGGAACCTCAGAATAACAGTTCCAGAGTTCAGGGAGGTCCCTCCTACCTACTTCTCTTTGAATTCCATTCTTATGTCCAAATTAAGCACTGAAAGTTACTGTGTGTATAATTGTGCCCTTCTGGGTCATTCTGAGACACTTCCCTTTCCTTCTGTCAGTTTAGCTTAACTTTTTATTTGCTGAGGGTCTGTGTGTTTAGTATTCGGTGACATGTGTGCATGACTGAATTGATGGATCCTGGGCTGGCCCAGGATTGACACAACAGTCTAATACCAAATAGACTGTACTGAGTGTCTTGGCTTAGGGAGGGACCTGGTCGATCTTTGTAGAGTGACAGAATTGTCAAAAAAGAGGGATTTAATTTTAATATGGTGGAATGGGTGGGCAAGGCCTCAGGAGAGATAGGAGGGCCCAGTCAGAGCCTTAAAGGGATGGGAGTTGAGAGCAAAAATGGGCATTCTTGCTGGGAGGAGAAGGGTTGCCTGGTTGGATCTGAGCAGAGGCAGAAAGGGAGTGCAGAAGACAATTACTGAGATGTGTATACAGGTGCTTTTCTCCAGCTGTTGGGGACACAAGAATATATAGAGACACACACACAAAAACAAGCAGGAAGTCCATGTGAGCTTTGGTGGTAGGCGGAGCCTGATAAACTGAGGGCTGTAAGGAAGAGGTGGCTGTGGGTGGTTGAGGTTTAGGAAGTTGAAGGGACTGATGTGTTCATAGGATTGTTGGAGCAATTCTGGGTCTGGGGGTGGAGGCTTACTCTTGTTTCTTTCTGCCTGTCATTATTGGCCTTCCAGGTGGGAGCTGAACGCCATGACCACCAATAGCAATATCAGCCGCCCCATCGTCTCCTCCCATGGGTAGGAGGAAGTTGCTGCCGCCTCCCTTCCTGAGCCTGCTGTTATCTTCACTGCCCCTGCCCATCTCTCACCTGCCTGCCCCTTTGGACCCTGGACTTGGTATACCTCCATGTGGAGTTGTTGGACTAGAGGTGTTGTCTGTGCTGTGAACTCAGTGGGGAGTTGTAGGGGGAGTGCTAGGTCTCTTTCCCCCTTGGGCTGAGAGCCCCTTCCCTTGGTGCTCTGTCCCATCCACCTCCTTCCAACTGCTCCTGGGCCTCTGATCTGCCCCAGGCCAGCCAGGCCCTGCTGGGAAGTGAAGGGAATGGGGAGAAGAAGAAGCGAAAAGCTAGCAGTGTCTGAGCCTCGGGAGCTCCCCCCCACCTGTTTCCACCCCTCCTCCTGCTTGAGCCATGTGCATTGATTGGGAGCTGAGAGGAGTTGCAGCTGTTGCCATGAAACCTCCTCCTCCCTGACCTGGGGAGGCGAGGACCAGCAGATAATCCCACCCTTCCCTTTCCTGAGCTGTAGCTGTACCCTGATGCTCTCAGCCAGCTCAGATTTTATAAAAATGATTTAAAAACCTCCAAACGTGTGATCTGTTTGTGTGGAATACGCTGGGGATGGCAGAAGTTTGCAAAGAAGGCAGGTAACTGAAGTTCTGGTTACTCGGCAGTTAGGGGAGTGTTGTGTATTTTCCTTGGTTCTTGGCTTGCTGCAACACAGAATTGAAGGACAGAGACACAGTAGTTAAGCAGAGTAAGTTTCATTTAAAGTTACACACTTAGAAGAAGTGCATGGGCAACCTCAGGAGAGGCATGCCTTGAAAGGTCGAGAGTTTTATTTAAGATTACCCTCTTTAGTGTGGGCAACCTCAGAGGCACACCCTGAAAGGTTGAGGAAACGTGCAGAGGACCTCAGAGAAAAGGCATGCCCTGAGAGGTTTTTTATTTAAAGAGAAAGAAAATGAGGGTGACCTCAGAGAGAGGTGCCCTGAGAGGTTGAGAAGAAGTTTTATTTAGGGCAAAAAGGTGCACACTTGGAGAATGGGGAGTGTGAGCTACCTCAGAGAAGAGGTGCACTGAAAGGTTGGGGGTTTCCCCTTTTAAGGATTTTTTCAGGAATGTGAAAAAGTGCCAGGAGGTGTAGACTTGTTAAGTGGTCTCAAGATGTTTATCTTTGATGAGAGACATTACAGCTCTTCTATTACCAGTCCTCCAGGTAATTCTGCAAAATTAACACAAATTTACCAATATTGGTTCCTCCCAAGGAGAGCAGCTTCCCTCTGGGAACATATCAAGACTGCCTGTCCTGCCCTCAAGGTGGGCTGAGTTACTGTCTGCTGAAGAATATGTTAAGAATCTTCTTAACTTCCTGGGTTTTAAATGCAATCTTTAAGATGGAATCTTTTACTATGCTGTTTATATCTGGGCTTGTTTGGAAAATTACCATGATGCTTGTCTCCTGCCCAGGTTGCAAATTACTTGATTAGAGGCTGGAGGAGGAGAAGGAGGAGAAAGAACACAACATACAGGTTAAGTTAAAGAATAAGCTGAGCCTTTTAGCAGGCTAAAATCTTATAATGGCATGATCTAATTGACACGATGAAGATGGGCTGAGCTCATACTTTCCTTTATCTGGGGAATATTTGGATATTCCAAGTTGCTCCCGGCCTTTGGAGCTTCAACTGATTAAATCATTACTCTGTGGGTCTTTACTGGCTCTCTAGTTTTAACTGGTTAACTTTCTGAGTCCCTTTTAGTGGGCTCTATTGGCCTTACTCTCTCTCCAACCCCCTCCTACCTATTTTCCTGGCAAACACAGCCAAGAGTGTTAGGAAATCAAATGCCAGCAGGGACTGGCCCAAGTATTTCTTTGGCAGGAAGCCCAGCGCCATGTGACAAAAGCTGGCGACGTTATCTCGAGTGGGCGCCCTTTTCGGCCAAGGGCTTCCCTGCCACTCACTTGCAGCGCTCATGCGCTGGGAGCCTAGTCGGTGTGTTCAGCTCTTCGATCAAGCAGCCGGTGCTGACGGGATCCCGGAGGTGCCGGAAAGGGCGGGGCGGAAGCCGCCCGAGCGGAAGCGGCGCCATTCATCCTCGCCGCGCCGGCTGGGCCAATGCCGAGAGTGAGTCCCCGCGCCGGGGCGGCCGCCGGCTCTCCCCGCGGGGCTGGGGACCTGCGGAAGGGTGAGGGCAAGGAGCCGGGCCTAGGGGCGGCGGGCAGGGCCAGCTGGTGGCACCCGCTCCCCGTCCCGGAGTTCAGGGCTAGTGCGGGCTCCGAGCCGGCAGGCGGTTGCCGGGAGGCTGCAGACACGGGGAGCGGCCCCAGCGCAATGGAGCGGCCCCAGCGCAATGGAAAGTGGGTAGTCACAGGGGATGCCCACAGTTAGGACATCCTGCGTAGTTCTTAAAGGGGGGAATGAAGGTGTGACGCAGGGAGGAAACGTGCAAAAGCAGAGTCAGGGAAAAGCATGGGTTGCTGGGGAAGGGTTAGTAGGTCAGGATTCAACAAATTTCGCAAACATTTATTGAGCACCGACTGTATGCAGGCACAGTTTTAGATCCTGGAGATACAGTAATGAATGTAGCAGTCAAAACTGTCCTCAGGGAGTCTACCATTTAGAAAGGGCGGTAAAAAAAGGAAAAAGCAAATTAATAATATTGAAAGGCAATAAAGCACAGAATTGTATATTTTTAAAGGGTGAACTTTATGGTCTGTGAATTATATCTCAATTTTCCCGAAAGGTGATAAGGGCTATGGAGAGAAATAAGGCAGGGGAATGATTGTAATTTCAAGTAATCAGAGGAGGCCTCACAGGGTAGGTGACATTTGAGCAGTGGTTTGTAGAAGGTGAGGGAGCAAGCAATAAATGTATCTGGAGGTAGTGTTCCAAGAAGAGACAGCATCAAGTGCAAAGGCACAGTGGCAAAGAACATATCTTCCTGCTCAGGAAGCCACGGGCAGCTGCCAGGCTAGGAGGCTGGTGGACTGAGGGTTGACTGGAGAGGGGTGACGCTGAACTGGGTTGTGTTCTGCCTTCCCCACCTTTCCACAGGCACATCTAACATGTCATTTGAGGAGCTGTTGGAATTGCAGAGCCAAGAGGGGACTAAGACATGCAAACAGTCAGTAGCTGGAAACAGTACTAAGAAGCAAGGCTCTAGGCCACCTGTCCAAAATGTATGTGTCGCAGATAAGCACAGGTGAGGAGCAAGCCCTGCCCAGGGAATTGGGGGGTACTTGGAACCTTGAGGAGGTGTCTGCTTTCTTAGGTGGCATGTGGGAGGCCTTTGACCAAGACTGGCATCCCCTTGATCTGTCCTCTAACTTCTCCATAGACCTCTGGAAATGTCAGCCAAGGTCCGCGTGCCATTTTTGCGGCAAGTTGTCCCCATCAGTAAGAAGGTGAGAAAGAGACAGGAAGCACTTTCTCAGTGAAAGAACACTGAACAGTTCTTTCATTTTCTCTCTGTTTTCCCCAAAGGTAGCCCGGGATCCCCGCTTTGACGATCTGTCGGGGGAATATAATCCTGAGGTGTTTGACAAGACATATCAATTCTTGAATGACATCAGAGCCAAAGAGAAAAAGGTGTGCAGTGTGAGAGTATGAGGGTTCTGAGGGATGCAAACAAGTGCACAGATCAGAGCAGTGGCGGGCAGGTTTAACTCTCCCTAATTTGGTTCTTACACAGTCAAATCCTGGCTCGTCAGTTTGCTAGCTGTATGATCAAATTACCTAACCTTTGCTTCAGTTTTCTAATCACAAAAAGAAATAACGATTCCTATCTTGTATAGTTAGTCACTGAGTGACCGTGTGAACCTCTTAGAAAAATTCTTGGCACGGTGTGTCAGCTAATGTTTACAGAATGCTAATGCCAACCATCGTGTTCATTTTCCAATGTGGAGCTTGTGAAAAAGCAGTTGAAGAAGCACCATTCCAGGGAGGAGCATGAGAAACTACAGCAGCTGCTTCAGCGAATGGTGAGCGGTCAGAGTTGCCTTGGTGGTGAGAGCAGGTCAAGACAGGAGGTGATTCTCAGTCCCTCCTGTTTACTCCTCTTACCTTTGCTCCTCAGGAGCAGCAAGAACTGGCGCAGCAGGAACAGAAGCGGCAGCAGGAGCTGCGACTGGCCCTGAAGCAGGAGCAGCGGGCTCAGGCCCAGCAGGGCCATCGGCCGTACTTCCTGAAGAAATGTGAGTGGAGCACAGCTTTTACAGGCTAGTTAGGTGGACGGGTTCAGTGGCCATAGTGGCAGATACTGCACTGGGGGTCCATGAGCTCCCTAAGGGAGGCATGAAGGCTGGATCCCATGGTAAGCTGGAGGAAAGTAGAAATAGGAAGGAGTTACCTGTAACCTGGCTTGCATCCCTAATTAGATTATGGGCAGAGGGTGTTGCTTTTGTCTCTGTCTCAACCCCCAACATATGCTGGGCTGGGCACATAGGAGGAGCTCATAGTTAGTTGAATTGAAAAAGACTGAAATGATAGAAAAAGTCAGCTTGCTTAGATGCACCAGTGAACTCAAACAAGTTGTGTATCCCAGCAGAGTGGTTGAGAATTACTGACCTGGGGAAAGGGAAAGAGGGCATTTCCTCCTCTGCCTACTAGCTTGCTTTCTCTGTTCTCTAGCTGAGCAGCGCCAGTTAGTCCTGGCTGAGAAGTTCAAGGAGCTGAAACGCAGCAAGAAGCTAGACAGCTTCTTGAATCGAAAGAGGCGTCGAAATGCAGGCAAGGACCGAAGACATCTCCCTTTGAGCAAAGAGTAATAAGAAACTGTCCTCAGCTCTGTCACTTCCCCAGTGGGAAATGAATCTGTGAATACAGAGCTTGGGCTTGGCCTTTTCTGGTTCTGTCCCATCCAAGGGAAAGGGTCACTGATGCCCTTGAACATGATTGGCTCAGAGACCACTAGAGGCTCCTGGACTGCCCCCAGAGCTGGACAAGAAAAGCAGCTCAGCCTTCTGCCGAGCCACACTTCCTCTGCTTGGATCTGGTTTATCACATCGTTGTGTCTTCTCCCATCTTTGCCTTAAACCGGTGACCTTAGTCTAGAAGAAAAGGGGCCAGTGAAGGCATGGGTCTGTAAGTGGTTCCCAGGGCTGGAACTTTCTGTGGAGCCAGTTCATAAATATCCTTGTCATTCATCTTTTATTATTCTGCATTTTTTGTGGGGCCTGTGGGTGGCCCAGAACTAGTTTTATGGACCATGTGTGGGAGTAGGCAACAAACTTAAGGCTCCTACAAAGTGAGAATTCTGATCAGATACCCCTCCTACTCAAACCCAAAAGATGACAGTTATTGAAAGAGTGACCCAGTCCCACAGCTCACTGACTTAGCTTCGATTTTGGATGCAACAAAAGCTTCCTCAGTAACATGTAACCACAACTGGCTCTCAATACTGTTTGGGTCTAGAATTCATTCTACCCATGTGGACTAGAAAATCCTTGAGCCGGTTATTCGGTTTAAAGTGGTCTCAGGTTGGTAGTTCCTTCAGGTACCTGGCAAAAGCAAATGGAAGCGTCTCTTTAGGATTGTACTTTAAACCCAGACCTCAAGTAGTTCCTTTCAGAATTTCAAAGAATGTTAGCTTACAGTGAAAACACAAAGCACACAAGGAAACCACTGTAAGCAGGAGTCATTGGGAGTAATAGCAGAATTAGACCAGCAAAGACTGAGACACTGGAGGTATAAAATACAAATTGTAAAATGTCTTACTTATATTTAAAGAAAAAGTATGACTAATGGAAAGAATACCAACCAAAAAGGATCAAATTGGTTTGATAAAAAGTGAAAACTTTAAAAAATGAAAAGTTAAGAGTATTTGAAGTTGTAAATTAAAAAAATTTTTTTAAACTTTATGGTTAAGGAGCAAATTAGACACACCTAAAAGGGGACTGAACTGAAAGTAGGTCTGCACAGGGATACAGAGCAATGGAAACTAAGGAAAAGAGGTTAAAAAACATGGACAATAGAGTGAGAATGTGTGACACATACAGTCACAGTTCCAAAGAGAATATTCAAGAGGCTGAGAATTTTCTAGAATTGAAATTTATAAAACCTAAGAATCAAGCAGCCCAGTTAACCCCAAACAGGATTGGGGGCTGGGGGAGAAGCTAGATAAATCATAAGAAATTACAGGATATTAGAAAGGCGAACATCTAACAGCCAAAAAGCAGCTAGAAAGTAGAGAATTAGAAGCTAGAACATCTAGTGCTTGACGCTTCTGGGATGGGGGAGAAGATGCAGTTCCAATGACAGAAATGTGAGATGAAGTGTAACTGCTCTTCCGGTGATTGTAAACTGAGGACTGTAGCTGCCAAATAGTTCCCCTTTCCCAGAGGGAGTGAGGGATCCAGTGCTACAGGGTCCCCAGTATCACATACGTGTCATTGCTGGTCTGATTCTGCTATTACTCCCAATGACTCCTGCTTACAGTGGTTTCTTTCCTTGTGTGCTTTAAAGCCAAAGAACTGGCTGATAAAAGTAGGAAAATACTATTGAACTGTTGGGCTCACAGAAACACTAAGGAGAGAGAAACAGTTGGCGAGAAGCTCAGGAAAATGTTGGCAGTGAGCGGAGGTAAGGTCTGCGCACTTAAAAGCTCTCCAGATCGCATCTCAGAAGTGGAGTGTGGATGTGAACAGGTCACTGCTGCCATGAAAGGTACTTCACTTTCCCTCATGCTTTACCCTGGATTGAGAAATTCCCAGCAGAGGTGTCTGATTAACCAAGCTTGGGCCGTATGGCTGCAAGGGGGAACATTGGGAAGGCAAGTATCTGGCGTTTTATATATCAGCACCCCAGGCCTTTGAATTTTCCCCTTTCAACAGTGACCCAGAGGAGACTAGAGAGCTCTGAGCTTGAGCTTTTACTTTTTTAGGGGGTGGGTGGGGGTGGGGGGCGGTATTAATAACAGCTTTGTAGAGAAAAGAACTCACATACCATACAGTTTACCCATTTAAAGTGTACAATAGTTTTTAGTATATTCACAGAATTGTGCAAACATCACGAGTCAACTTCATAATGTTTTTCGACACACCAAAAAGAAACCCCATGCCCTGTAGCAGTCACTCCCCATTTTTCTCAGCTCGCCTGCTCCCCAGCTCTAGGCAACCACCAAATACTTCCTGTCTCTGTATTTGCCTATTTTGGGATTATTTCACATAAATGGAATCAGTATGTGGTCCTTTGTGTGCAAATTGAGGCTGTAAGGACAGTCTCTCAAGGGGGTCAGGTAGCTAACTTCTGCCCTAAGTTGTCCAGGAAATGTTTGGCTTCTAGAGATGGAAAGTCCTGAGGACAAAGAGGCTCAGGTCTTTCCTCGTGCTGGTGAGAAAAAGGCAGTCAGGGTTGCTTGCTCAGTTGGCTGGCTTTGGGCAAATCCACCAGGCTGAAGTCTGGGTGTGAGGTTAGACTGTGTGCTGAGGACAGTGGCCAACACAGAAGCTGGACTGCAACAGGAACATGGAGGGTTTTGGGGCCGAGGCTGCCGTGTTCCTTAAGAATTGCTGGAGACTCACCTATTGCAAAGCAGCAGGTAGGTACCCTGTGGGAGATGGGGCAGGGTGACCAAGCAGGATGAATGAGGGCTTGAGCAAAGGCAGTGAGACTGGTGGCCTACAGCTCAGCCCTGCAGGAGCCTGTGAGGGAAGCAGCAGCATGGGATGGCAGAGGAAGAAAGTCCTATCCTGTCCCCTACATGCACTGCATGCTGGCTAGCCTGGCTACTAAAGCCCAGGAGCTCTCTGGGTTTTTGGTGGGCAAGGCTAGGCTTGTAAACGTGAGAACCCAGAGAAGGGCAAAAAGCTCTGATCCCTGAGAACTAGCTCAAAAATAAGGGCAAGGCCTGGGCCAATAAAACAAATGGGCCTGGTCTGTAGCACAAAGGTGGGGAGGCCCCCCATGACAAACTACAGCAACCTCAGTGTGGCCCATACCGGGCCCTGGTGCTGACCCAGCCTGTGCTGCCTGTCTTCCTCCTTGCAGAATTGCAGGGACCAACGGGACGGCTTGGCTGTGAGCGCCGCTGACAGCACCACGGGGCCACCACATGGCAAAGCAAAGTGGTCAGGGCCTTCTGTGGCCACCCTGTTTTGTTGCCTCTCCTGGGCATCCAGACTCCCAAGCCCTGGCCTTTCTCCCTGACAGATTCTATTCCAGATCTCAGTCCTGGGTGGCATCCAGTTCCCTGTCTGACCTCTGTGCCCTCTCTTACCACCTGACTCTTCCTCCCTCCTCTCCCTGCTCCTTTCCTCTGCAGCTTTCTCTTAGTCACCTCTAGGTATGGACTCAGGCTGTTGAGGTTACTCCTGTCCTCCCCTAATGGCCCATGTTGGCAGAGCTCCACCCCCAGCACTGGGTCCTCTAGCTGAACCACCCTGCCTCAGTGTAGGTGGAGCGAAGAGATCCAGTCATAGCAGCAAGAGCGAAGCTCCCCGGTGGCTCAGGCCTGCTTATGGGGCTAGCTGGGTCCAGCTTTGGGACAGCGGCATCTCAGCACACCAGAAGAGGGGTAAGGGAGGAACTCCTGAGAGCTGTGATTCCTTCTCAATCTGCTTCTGACCCCGATCCTAACGTGTGCAGATGGAGCGCACATTGAGGCTCCTGGGTGCCTGTGATGGCTGCAAGGGTTCTTCGTCTCACCTTTACCCTGGCAGCCTTTCAGAGGGAAGGCGCTGTGCATCGCACTCACTGATGGGCATGGTGGCTGACAGCAACTCACTGGGTAAGGCCTTCCTTCACCTTTTTAAATGCTCCCACACTGGGGTTTTTTAGAGTCCCACAGGGGCTCTGGTCCAGTCCACAAATGAGGGAAATGGAGCCCTGCTTGATAATCTGCCCAGGTTACAAGCTGTCCAGCATGTGGCAAAGTGGACTTGGTCTCCAGTCTGCCAGGTGAAAGAACTTCCGATCACATACCCTGAGAAGGGGCAGATACCTATCCCCACCCACTTAATCACCCTTCCAGCGGTCACACCTAACTCCCTCCTTCTCCCCCCGCTGCCATCCTCCTGAGTGACTCCTGGCATGGCATGAAACAGTCCCAGAGCCAGAAAGCTCTTCTCCCCCTTCACCCAGGAAGCACCCCCGCCCCTGCCAGATCCCTAGCAGTCACCACACAGGCCACATGATCAAACGCCTGCATTTTATTTCTGTAGAAAGCCCTGGCCCTACCTAGCCCTGGCCTCATCTCCAGGGCTACCGGAAGGTAGAGAAGCTCTGGGTGCTGGTGCATGATGCATAGGGCACACCCCGAGAGCGAATTTGCAGGGTGTGGAAGGTGAGGGGAGGGTTGGGGCCCGAGGAGCCTGGATTCAACGACTCGGTGTGGGGCTCCATCACAGTCACGGGGACTGCGTAGGACAGCATCTGGGGCCGGTCATCATGGCGTCTCACTGTGCCTTTGCCCAGGAGGTGCAGGACACAGGAGAGGACATCAGTACTGCTGCAGGCAGAACCCCGACCCAGGCTGCTGACCAAATCCCGGGGAGGACACGGGCCTTTCTGCCACGCCTCCAGCACCTGGCAAGAAGAGGGAGGGGAAATAATAGGTCAGAGACACACCTGCTCATCCCCTCTAGCCTCCACTTCCACACAAGCACCCAGCCTCACTCCTCACCCACCTACAGGCTCCACGGTGATTCAGACACTTCAAAGGTGGACCACCCCTCACCCCAAAGCCCCCTCACCACTGCCCGCCCCCTCCTACCAGACAGACAAGCTGGTCAATGTGCAGCCCCTCATCCCCATGGGCTTTGAGGATCCGGACGATGAGGCAGTTTAGAAGGTTCCGTCTCTTCTCCAAGTTGCGGCCCTCTTCGTCCTCAGCTTTCAGGTATGTCTGAGGTGGAATGAGCCACACATTGCCCCTCCTTGGCCTGGGCTCCTCGCTGCCATCTCGAATCCTGAGCACCCCTGCAACAAGCGCCGGTCACTTGGTGGGGGCCCATGAGGAGGCTGGCCTTGGCTCTGAGCAGAGGCTCTCTGCCAGAGGTGCATACCTCCTGGGACATCCTTTGGCTCGTGAAGGTCCAGGGGGCCTCTTGATGAGGTGAGAGGCCCAATCGCCTGATTCAGCATGTCTGGAGAGAGCCCTGAGAGGGCCTGCAGACTATCCACAGAGACCACCTTAGAGAAAAGGAGGGAAACATTCAGGGCCTTCCCAAGGAGTGGAGTGGAAAGGGTGGGGGAAGGAGGATAAAGAGTTGAAGTCTTGGGAAGAAAGGTGAGGGACATGGAAGGAGAGAGCAGGGAGGCGTAAGGGGGCTGGGCCACCTTCAGGTCGTTGAGATAAAGCAGCAGCCACATCTGCACGGTGGACACGTGCAGGGTCTGGTCCCCAAACTGCAGCTCAGCCCGGCCCAGCCATGTCCACTGCAGCCGCCGATGCGGGCCCTGCTCCAGGACAGGGTAGCTCTGACCTGAGAAGGATGGGGAGAAGGGTGAGGCAGGGCTGTTGAGGGCACACCATTGGCCAAGCTTTGCACCTGCTAATCTCTGCAGAGCGTGGGGCCCTGTGTTTTGGACACTGTGATTCCTGGTCTAAGCTTCCAGAGCTCAGCCTTCTCTGTGTCTGCTCCTGGCTAGGCCTCAGGTGTCTGGGAGACCACCCAGTGTCTAGTCCTGTCCATGCAGGCTCTGATCAGTGCCTTTGAGGAGTTCCCCATTTTTCTGTAGGGAGAGAAAACCATGAAATAAGGATGGGCTGGAGCTCTCATCAAACTAGAATCTGCATGAGTGAGGAAATAATGTCTCCCTCATTAGTCTCGGGGCCCCCTGAGGTCAGTGTCTGAGGCTCTTCCCCCTCCTTTGTCACTGCCCAGCCCAAAAGGATCAGCCCCCAGTGGGGAGTGTAGGTTACAGGGGCTGACCAGGAGCCAGACACACTAAGGGAAAGCCCTTTCTGGAGGTCCCAGGCCTCCTGCCTCCATCCTCCCCACCACCTATAAGGAGAGTCCTGGGTCTTACTTTAAGGACAGAAAAAGCAACAGTCCAGGGATCTCTTGCCTGATAGCCCCACCCCTTACCACAAACCTAAGCTCCTGCCCTTCTCAAATCCTCCCTATCATGGCTCCCACCCCAGGGTCCACTCAACCCCAGGGTCCTTCCCGGCATCCCATCCTCTTTCCAGCCCCCAGTGCCCTCTGCCTGGCTCTCACTTTTGTTGTAGAAGTTGGAGTATCGGTTCAAAGTGCCCCTGAGGTAGGAGGGCAGGCAGGTTCTGGGGTTCAGGGTATGGCAGATGGAGGCAGTGGGCCAGCAGTGCGGTGACAGGACCAGTACAGACACGTCTGGCATGGCGCCTTCATAGTAGAGGTCCTCGTTCTCCTCCTCCTCCCCCTCCTCCTCCACGGCTGCCGGCGCTGCTGCCCCCTCTTCCTCAGCTTCCCCTTCATTCTCTGGGGCATGCTCCTCGCCACTGGCTGCACGGCCCACCTGAAGAAGGAACACAGGGTTCCCAGAAGCCAGTGGGTACCCCCTTTTCCTTTTGCTCATCCCTTCCCTGGCACCCACCTGGATTTTCTTCTCCGTGTCCTCTAGCTTCATAAGTTCCTGATCGAGTTGCTGGAGCTGGTAGACGTGGAACTGGCGCTGCAGCTCCTCGGAAGTGTTCAGGCTCCGCAACATCTGCTGGGGGAGGCGGTTGGGGAAGCAGAGGCCAATCTGCTCCAGCACGGCCCCCTCCAGCCAGCCGGAGCCCACGCTCAGGAGACGGTCCGCCAGGTAGTGCCTGCAGCACACACAGCCCGGGCCGAGCCTCAGTGCGGGCACTCTGCATGGCCTGCTGCCCCCTCTAGGCCTCCAGCCTGCCTGGACCCCATGAGCCTCCAGTCTCCCTGGCCGCGTGAGCTGGCTCTGCCCTTGTCATCCTGCCTGCCCCTATCTCTCATCCCCCCAGGTCCACACTCACTGGTAGTAATGCTCAAAGGTGGTGGCTATCTCCAGGCCAGAGAAAACGAGGACAGTTTCCAGGCATCGCTGCAGCTGTGCCAACATCTCCATCCCCCGGGCCCCCCCAATCCGGCTGCCCTGGATCCGCTGGTCAATGTGCCGGGCAAACTGCTCACTCACCTGGGCAAGGGGGAAGAGCACAGGAAAACCACGAGTGAATGAGCAGAGTTGGTGAACGAGGAGGTGAGAGAGGAGATGCTGAGTAAGTAGATAGGAATGGCTAGCAGCTTTTTAAGTTGGTCAGCATGTTCATAAATCATTTATGAGGTCATTAACAATTGTGCAAATTAATAATAGTAACAATTATGAAATATTTCTTCACACTGAGCATGTCTAAAAATCAACTAGTAGCGATATTAATACGAGATGAGTTACGTGCAGGGACCGTAGCACTACTGGCTTACAGATAAAATGGAACAACCGGAAGCAGGGCAGCAGGCACCGCTTCATGTTCTCACTGTGCTGTTCTCTGCTCACCAGGGTGCTCGTCACATTTTGGTTTGCCACTTGCTTAACTGTGTGTCTTCTCGGGAAGACTATAAATTTTGAGGGAGGGACTTTGTCTCTCTTCAGGTCTTATCACACTGCCTGACACGTTTTAAGAGCTTATTAAATATTTATGGAACTATGGGAATGGCAGAGTAAATTATAGTGTATCTGTTAGATGGAACTGATGCAAAAATTAAGAGTGAGGACAAACAGCAAGGCCAAGAAAGGCTTTCTATGTAATGATCAAAACAAAACAAGACAAAGCATTGTAGCTACTTGTGAATAAGCTATGTTGAATCACGCACACAAAGAGAAGAAAGTACATCAGCATATATTAGGACACCACGCCACAGGTCACTAGTTTTTTTCCTTTTCTTGAATTGTCGGTAATATGGTTATATGCTAGTACACGTTCCTTGTTGAGTGGGATTGAAAGGGTGGGCCATTTCAGGAGGCAGGGAAGGGAGTTTGTGGGGAGAGGAGCAGAGGTGGTGGGGGGTGGGAGGCTTACGTGGGCAGCTTTGGAGAAAGGGAGCTTCAGCAAGGCACCAGCACAGCCATTCTGCAGTGCCAGCAAGAAGGCCGCTCGTGGCCCAAACAGCTCGGAGCTCGACTTCTGCAGATTACTAAAGTGTTCACAGTAGCGTGGCACAAAGTCATCATCCCACCAGTGTGAGGTCAAAAAACTGTTCACCTGGAGGGAGGGGCAGCGGCGTGAAGAGGCAAGCCTGCTTGCTGGGCCTTACAGCGCCCCCCCCTTCCGCAGCACCTGCCCCTGCCCCACCTGCTCCTCCACCACGGCCCGCCAGCAACGGGTCAGGTTCTTCATGATGCTGCTGGGAAGCCCCCGAGTAGCCAGGGAGCTCCAGTCATGGCTTCTGTTTCTGCCCTCTGTGGAGGCAAAGGAAGGGGCAGAGGCAAGGAGAGGGCAGCCCCTCAGCTCCTGGGTCCCCATTCAAGGGTGAGCCTGGGGGTCTTACCCGACATGCTGCCACCCAAAACGATGCTCCTGGGTGGGAGTGACTCAAAGCTGGAGGGTGAATAGGCTGAGCATGGAGGGAGGGGAAGTATGACGAGGGGCGGAAGCCTGTAGTATGTGAGAGGGGCACAGGGAACTGCTCCCCACTGAGCTCCCACCTGAATCCCCAGGACTCACTTGGCCGAGGAGTGGCCACTGCAGGAGGGGGCGCCTCACAGGGCTCAACGTGCACCAGCAGGTGGGTGAGGCGGCGCACACGCGAGGAGAAAGCTGCCGCGCGGCTCTGCGGGTTGTGGGCAGCCTCCCGGCACTCCAGGTACTGGTCCAGCAGCCAGCCCAGGGGACTGATGCCATCCTCACCTAGAGGTCGGGAAAAGCAAGTCAAGGCAGGGCATGTCTCCAGGGCAGCGGGGTGGGGCTGGGCCTCCAGGAGCATGGAAAAGAGCAACTGGATAGAATGCTATGGGGAGTAGGGGAGGGAGCAAGGCCCTCTTGCCCCTCTGGTTGTCAGCTGGCACCTGGGGACTTGGGAGGGAGGTGGCCCCTGGGCTGTGAGAAGAGGGGCACTGGTGCCAAACGAGTGCAGGTACCAAAACGGCCCAGAGCACAACCCTGGGGCTCTAGGGCAGTGCTGGAAGGGGCTGGTTAGTGGGGCCAAGCAATGGGATGGTAAGGGGGCCAGGGCTCAGGATGGTTACCAGGGGAGGTGATATTCTGCACCAGGGGGCTGACCAGGGCCTCCCAGCAGGTCTTGCCCAGTGCCTGGGCAGCTTCGTTGTCAGGAAGGAAGTGATCAGCAAAATTCTGCTCCTGGCGAAGAGCCCCGTTGAGTCTGGGGATGAGGGTGGGGGAGGAAGGTGCCAGGGGCTTGAGGCACGATGAGCACCACTAGCCCCCAGCGAGCAGACCAGACCCCTCGGCACTTCACAGTGTGCTAGCTGGCACATCCCCTTCCCAGCCCGCCAGAGAATCTTTTCTCTCTACTCTTTCTTGCCCTCCCCAAGCTCCAGGTGCCATAAGCATGTTAAGCCTTCATGTCTGCCCTCTGCAGAGCCCCACCCTGCGGCCACTGTGACACTCTTCCCATCCACACACACATGCTCACACACACCTAGAACTCAGGTGCAGGAGGTTCCTGCGGTCCTCTGCTATGTCCTGGCTCCAGGCCTGCGCCCGAACCATGTAGAAGAGACGAGTGTGACGACACAGCTGCTCCCGGAACACTGGCCAGAATGTGCGCTTAGGGCCCAGGACCTCCAGCCCCCGGATGCGTGTATCGATGCCACCCTGCAATGCACACAGGCCTGTGTTCACCTGCCCTGCATCCTCCTCAGCACATGCTGTGGTTAGCCACACTCTCATGTCTCCCTCCTGGAACTGCCTACCACTCAGGCTGGAGCATGGCCCATCATCTGTTACAGAACTCAGAGCCCAGGGCCTAAACCCCATCCCTCTGCCCTACCTGCTGGCAGCGCTTTATGCGGATATGGATGATGGGCCAGAAGCGGTTCAGGTTCTCCAGGAGGACCACCCGACTGGCAGAGGGCATCACATTCACCTGGTGGGAGGCAGAGGGCTGTCACCTCCACGTGTAGATGGGAGTGCAGAGAGCACCCACACCCGCTCCTGCTCCCTCCTTGTGTCTCTGCCTTCCCTCAGCCCTGGCATGTGTGGGGTCCTGGCAAAGGAATCCTAATGCCATCCTCACTGCTCAGGGCCGTCACACAGGCACAGGGATAAAGGACTTCACTTTCTGTGGGGCTCAAGACAGGGAAGAATTTAGGAGTTTAGAAGGAGTCTGGGCAGGAGGGTGGATCCTATGAGGGGTGATCTAATGGCACAGAGGTCCCTACCGAGTTGAGTTCTGTGTTAAGAGAGCTGGTGCTGTCGCCTCCAAACACCACAACCCTGGCCGGCATGTAGCTCGAGTCTTCGCCAGCCACCAGCAGGGTCAGCTGCCTGGGAGCGGGGAAGAGGAACCAACTGGAACCAGAACCAGGCACGTCCTTGCAGAAAGAGTCAAGGGGACTCTTTGGTCACAGTCGGGGTGGTGCTCCCCCCAAGGCACAGGGAAGTCATGAGAAAGCTTGGTGTGCGGCTGAGCATATGCATGGAGCGTGTTACCTGATGAGGACACCCTTGCGCATGTGCAGGGTGATGTAGTGGGAGCCGGTGCTGCCGTTGGACTCCCAGTAGGTCTTGGGATTGCGGTCGGTCAGCTTGCTGGCCCGGTGCGGGTTGGAGGACACCTCCACCTTCTCCCAGCACTTGTCCTCCTTCACTTCCACACTGGAGCCTGGGGGTAAGGGGGAAGGGGTGGCGGTCACAGCCTGGTTAGTTGGGAGAGAGAAAGGGAAGGGACTAGGGGGTTAGAAGGAAGGGGAGAACAAATGCTGGGGTGGGGGCCAGA
The DNA here is from genome assembly GCA_032199065.1 of Smutsia gigantea. Classification (NCBI taxonomy): domain Eukaryota; kingdom Metazoa; phylum Chordata; class Mammalia; order Pholidota; family Manidae; genus Smutsia; species Smutsia gigantea. The sequence goes on along the minus strand of JAVSCE010014696.1, from coordinate 4,094 downwards.
AGCAGAGGGGGGCACGAACCCTGGCAGAGGTGTCTGAGGAACACGTCAAAGAAGGGAATGTTGATGGGCTGGTGGGTTCGCCTGTGGTCTTCAATCTGGCCCAGCACCACCTGCAGCCGGAACGTCAGAGAGAAGGGGTGTGGGGAGGAGGGAAGAACGTGGAAACACAGAAACACATATGGTGAAAAACCCAGCAGCAACGGGATTTCTTCTATGACCCAGGCAGAGTAGGACTAGATGGGGAAGAGTGGTGGAAACAATTGTCCCCTGGTCCCTTAGACTAAGCTGCCTTTCCCAGCTTCAGGGACACACCCCCTGCCCTGCCCCTGCCACTGCTTGGGTTTTATTTTCTTATCCAGCTGTGAGCCCACACACTTGCCCCTGCCTTTCCTCCTGACCTGGATACAGCCTCCCAGGATGTTCGTGGTGAGTTTCCGGTAGAGGTGGGCATGCTTCTCACACTTGAACACCATGTCCCGTAGCTCCTGAGCCAGCTCCAGCTTTCCCAGGTGCTTTTCCAGGGCCTTGGAGATGGCATCACGGGCCCCCAGCTGATTCAGCACCACGGCATAGTCTCTGCTCACGGAGGCCAGGCGATGCAGGAAGAAGATCAGTTCCTGGAGCACCTGGGGTGGGGATGGAAGAGGGGAATAAAGGGAACAAGGCATGGGCCACAAGGGCATCTTCAGTAGTATTTACTGTACACCTACTGTGTGCTGGGTGCTGGGGCTACTGCAGTGAACAAGACAGAGTGAGGAAGTAAGGAGACACGGATGGAGGAGACACGAGGGCTGGGTGGAGTTAGAGAAAAAAGACAAACTGAAATGGAAAAGCCAAGAGATGCCCTGCCACCCTGGGGTTCTTGACTACTGCTTATGTTGGCAATAGGTACAGAGAGCATCCCAGCTTGTTTCTTTGCAGGCCCAGCTGACCCAAGAACTAGCTGTGGGGCTACATTTTGAGATGCTCAGGTCCCAGGCACAGACATCTGACAGCAGGAAGTGGTCCGAGAGGAGTCAGATGTGTATGTGGACCCTTAGTGAATCTACCTCAGAAATGAAAATCTGGGTAACAGCCAAAGGTGTGTACTGCAGACATCCCTGCCACCATCACCCTCATTCTCTGACCTCCTCCCAAGCCTCCTCGCCCAGGACCTCTCTGTGGCAGGGGACTCTGGAATGTGATGGTCCCTCAGCCTCCTTCATCAATTCTTCCCCAGAGGCCTAGCTAAACAGGAGCCATTGAGGCTTTTAACATAATATGGACAGAACCTTCTATGTAAGAGGAGCTGGCAAATAAGATCATCCATTTGGATTTGTTTATATTTACATAAGGAAACACAGGAAGGACACATAAATTAATACAAGTGGTTACTAATATGGGGTTGGGGCAGGGAGCACTGGGAGAACAGGAATCCAGGTGGGAGTAAGAATTCTCAGTGTATACCTGTTATATCGTTTTGATTTGTGAACTGTGTGAATGTAATACCTATTTAAAGAAATAAAATTCAGTTTTAAAAACAAAACCCAAACCAAGAGCCCAAAAGCTCCACTGTGCCCTCTAGAGCCTCGCCCCAGGGGTCAGCCTCATTGGAGGCTGCCTTGCATCTTCTCCCTTCAGCATCTCCCAGAGCAGGGCAGGGATACCTTCCGGTCCGTGTCTGGTGACCGCAGGCAGGCCATGCAGGCGTCCATGGCCTCGTGCCAGGGGAGCAGCAGAGCCTCGGGGAAGCCTACGAGCCGCATCAGTATTCTGGGAAGCAGGGGGCGGGAGGAGAGAGATGTGCAGCCAGCCCCAGAGACCCTTCTGTCCACCCCACCTCTCACCAACCCCTCACCTCAGAACAGCCAGGTGCAGGGCTCTGTTGGCTGTCGGAGTGTTGAGGCCCTGCATCAATGCCAGGAAAAGCTGGGGCTGCCGCCGTAACTGCAGCAGTAAGGGCTTGGCCTCACTCTCCTGGGTCCCCTCTGAGCTGAGGGCCTGCTCCAAATCCAGGAAGATTTTCCCAGCTGGACCATAACCCTCCGCCAGACACCGCAGGGGAGTGTCAGGGAACTGAGACAGGCGTTCTTTTGCTAAAGGAGGGGGGACATCACAAGAGTTGGCCATTGTTAGTGACATGAAGGATCGGAAAAAGACAGATTAATGACTCTCCATCTTGTTTCCTAATTTCTCCTACAAATATTTTTTATTATTTTTTTGTCCGCCTAAAAATAAGGTTTTAGGATCTTGTAACATCTCTTAATATATTTTTAAGATAGCTTCGTGACAAATTTTATATTTTATATACTTAAAATAGTAAAGGAACTTCCTGTCTGTAAACAGCAGAGCATTTCCCTACATCTAAAAGCATGCAATAGTTCGTTATTTTTTCTACAGTAGAAAAAACTAAACATGGGGGCTTTTTAAGGCTTCAAATCTCTTGCGATTTTCTAACTGTACATCTTCCTTCATTCTCTGGAGGGAATACAATGTCTACTTCACTCATTGCTTATCTCTTAAGTTCCAGACTCTTCCTAAAGTGCCCTCTCTTCTCACAGGACTGTTTAGAAATCGGAACAGACATCTCTCCTGGGCTAATGTGCCCCTAGACGCAGGTCTGCAGAGCTGCTGTGTCTGTTTAGCACCCCACCTTCCACTCTGGCTCCATCTGTTGATTCCTGAGGCTGGGCCTGGGCTTCCAGCAGGGATGGGTAAGCCGGCTGTCCTGCCAGGGCCTCAGGCACATATTTCCTGTAGACACGGCAGTTGAGCAGGTCCCTGAGAGCGCTGTCATCAAGTCGCTGTGGCAGAGCCAGTAGTAGGTCCTGGGCCAACTCCATGGGCACGGCCAGCTCAGCCAGGATCTCATCATCCAGAATCTGTCATCGGGGAGAAGCTCTCACTGCAGGCAGCTTTACCCACTGACACAAAGGCTCCAGGGGCACTTGCTAGGAGTGGGAATCTCTGTACAGGCATTCTCCATCCTGAACCTCTCATGGCTGGTAGCTGGCTCCTCCCAAATAGCTCACCAACACCTCTGAACATTCTAGATCCCTCCCCTGCAGCCCCTTACACTATCGACATCTATTTTTCATCCTAAGCTTTCCAAATGCTCTTCCATAGTCCAGCCCTGTAGTGGAGCCCACCAATTTCTGTTTCTAGACTAGCTCTACCTCCCCATCCAGGTTCTCCTGGAGGATCTGGAGAACCTCCTGGTGGTCAGGTCCATCCAGTTTCTTGATGAAGAAGAGGAGCTCCCACCACTCAGCCTGGGTCAGGTGTTCACTCTCCTCGGTGTCTTCATCTTCAGGTGGCATGTAGGGCACAGCATAGAGTTCTGTCATGGGCTTCCACCGCCAAGAGGGCAGGGCTGTGGAAATGGGTCGTAGGGCACAGGGATGTCACTTCCTGCTGAGCCAGATCCCTGCTCCTATGCTAGTGCTGACTCCTGCTACCTCTCTGGGCTCACCTACACCCAGGGCTCCATGGGCCACTGCTCCCTGGTACTCATCAGCCTCAACCACATCTTCAATGTCTTCCTCAAAGCCCAGAATCTCCAGCATGTGCCAGTGTACCCAGTAGGTGCGGCCTGTCGACTCCCATAACACCTGGAGGGCACAGGAACAAAAGAGAGGGACGGGGCAGAGGAGCTCATGTAATGACTGGCTGTGGCTGAATGATGATGACATGCAGCCCTCAGGGTGACTACCTGGCCAGGTTTGGAAAACCCTCCAAAAAGCAAAACACTGGCATATGGAAAACATGAGCACACACACAAAGGACACCTCCTCCTACTGGGGCTGGGCTCTACCTCTCCTACCACCCTATCCTTGAAGGCTTACATCCCTACACTGCCTCCTGGCCTCAACTATCCTGTCTCTCTACCGTGACCTTAGGGAAAGTCTTGCAGTATTTGTTTCTTTCTGGGAGCGGGTCTCCGTGACCTCATAGTCTCTTGAACCCAATTTCCTCAGGCCTCTCACTGGCTCCCCTCCCAGTTACAGACTCCCTTTCACCATCCCATCTTACTGAGGGTTAGGGTTTTCTCCTTGGGTGGACTGCCAGAGCTCGCTACACGGAAACCCCAGCCATGCCCCACGCAAGAAAGATCC